>CM022665.1:36050432-36180432 GCA_012295275.1 Chrysomallon squamiferum | reverse complement strand
ACGAACAAACATAAACATTCACAGAGGTTATCTACGAGAGAGAGAGAGAGAGAGAGAGAGAGAGAGAGAGAGAGAGAGAGAGAGAGAGAGAGAGAGAGAGAGAGAGAGAGAGAGAGAGAGAGAGAGAGAGAGAGATTATTATTGTTATTATTATTATTATTATTATTAAACTGTTAATAACATTTATTTCTGTGTTACAGATAGTGACAGATACCAAGCTGATAGTAATGTTATCAGTACTAGTTTTGATCAACTTGAGTGTTGTGTGTGTCTGGTTTACTGTTGACCCGGTTATGATAGTAGACACAAAGCTCGTGCCAAAGGTAAATCTAATATTTATGCTGCCATACAGAGTATCAAAAAACCAATATAACCAGCCATATGTTTAAAATATGTTAACTGGAACTTTTAATAAAACACTTTTTATTCTGAAATATTCATCTTATTCTGAATTAGAATTTTTTTTTTAGACTATAGCGTACAGACTGAATTAAGATGTATTTACATATGACATATGACATATAGTCCTGCTACATCTTAGATGGGTGTGCACTTTGTGTTATATTAAATAATAAAATGCAATGATTTCGGACACGGTATATGAAACCTTCAGTAATAATTCCTACTACGTATGTCATTCAAATTTTACAGGTGTAATAAATTATCGTTATAGACCAGTAAAACTGCAATTGTCTGGCCTCGAATCTATTGTAATCAGAAATTAGTCTCAAACTCTACATTTAATTATTTTTTAAACTGATTTCTTACTAATTAAAGTGTTAATAGATATTTCATCGTTGTCATTACTACTACTACTACTACTACTACTACTATTATTACTACTACTATTACTATTTTTTATTATTTTTTTTTTTTTTTTTTTTTTTTTTTTTTTGCAGATTAATGATGTGGAGGATATAGAAATTCGAGGTATTGTCAAAACATGTGACTCCAAACATCAGATATATTTTCTGGGTGTAATTATTGGCATACAAGGAATCCTTATGTTACTGGGATCATTCCTGGCATACGAAACAAGAAAGGTGTAAATATCAGCCTCTTTTAATCTTGACTGCATTAATATACTGTGTCATTATCTTTATATGTGTTTGCTATATTCACACTGATGTTGAGAGCAGATTGTGAAAACCTCTGCGTATGTGTTAATATATATATACAGAAACACGCACATACATGTATATATATTTTATTAATTTCTTTCCTTTCACGTAAAATATGTCATCGTATGTTTATCGTACAAATATAAATATAGCTTCGTCATAAGAATTAAAATATATTTTATTTGTTTGTATATTATAAAATAATAATAATAATAATAATAATAATAATACACCCCAGGTTTCGGTTCCCGGCCTAAACGACTCCAAGATGATTGGAATGGCGATATACAACGTCGTTGTTTTGAGCCTCCTCGGAGTGACGGTGTCGTTGGCGTTGAGAACAAAAGTGGACCTCAGCTACGCCCTCTCCAGCAGCACCCTCATCCTGGCGACCACTGTGACGCAGTGTCTGATTATAGTTCCCAAGGTAACTGTTCCCATACAGAACACATCTTGTTCTTTCATTAATGCTTTTTTACACAATTCGTGGGGAGTCGAATAAGAAATATATAGTCTCTCCTGATAACAGAAACGGATTAATTTAGTTACTAAGACGTTTCTACGTGTTATTTTTACAGCAGGGATGTGTGGTATCTCTATAGAATGAAAGGCTTAATTTAGATAATTATATCGTTTTTACTTAATATCTTGCAAGATGAAAAATTATATAATAGTCAGTTTATGACGTGTATGGGTTATTTTAGTTATTTTACTGTCTTCGGTCCTGTTTTATGGTTGGTTATTCTCATACAAGTAATTTGTTTACTGGTACATAATTTGTATATTTTTATTTCAACTGAATATTAGGTAATAGTAAATTGTCAGCGTTTATTTACATTAAGCTATTGACATATACACTTGTAATATTTATTTAAATGTAGTACTAACCAAAACAATTTGAAAAATATAAACATTGACTGTTAATACAATGACAACAACAACAACTATAACCACTACTAATGATGATGACGATGATTACGATTATTACGAAAATAATAACATTAATAATAATAATAATAATAATAATAATAATAATAATAGCGAATTGTTATTATTATTATTATTATTATTTACACGATTACAAATATATTTTCTACCGCTTCTTTATATTTTTCTTTACTTTAATCATGCAACCTATCAAGATTTCTAACTGCACGCGTTGCTGCAGCAATTCTAAACAGAAATTGAAGATTAAAATAAGTATGTTCTGTTAAAATTGTTTGTTTTCCTTCAGATTCTGAATCACAGCACTAACACTGTGGGAACAACAGAAAGCGCTGTGCACACAGGAACACGAGTGAACGATGTGTCTTCACGTACACACGACATCACTCGTCTTCTCAAGCTAGAGAAACAGCTGTTAGAGGTATCAGATGTCATCTTAACTTTTTACCAGTTTAGTTTACTTCTCATTCCTTTATAATGTAAAGCATTAATAAAGAGGTACTCTTTGCACTGGTTGGTAAATAAAATCTGTAACTACTCTGGAAGCAGGACGAAAGCTATCTGAATGCATGTAAAATCTTACAAATTGCCAACATATATATATATATGATGATGTTGATTTATAGTTGTTAACTGATCGTCCATAAAGTAACTGCATCGATCTTAAATTATATTATTAGAATAAATAAATAAATAAATAATAAACAACAACAACAGAACGTTCGGCATCTTTCAGCGGTTAATGAAAAAAATATGAAGACCACAAATTTCATTTATTCATTCATTATTTCGTTGTTTGATCCTTTTTGTTTGTTTGTTTATTTATTTATTTATTTATTTGCAGAGTGAAAGACGTGTAAAAGAATTAGAAAAACAACATGAAGCCAAGGATAAAATGATTTCACAACTAAGAGAAAACAATCGTTCAGTTTTTTCAACATTAGACAATCCAGCACCTACAAATAGTTCTTTATAACAAATTATCATTATTATTATTATTATCATCATCATCATCATCATCATCATCATCACCATCATCATTATTTTCATTATTAATGTCATTATCATTAGTATTATCATCATTATTATTGATCTTGTTACTATTATGTTTATTATTATTATTATTATTATTATTATTATTATTATTATTATTACTATTATTATTCATATTATAATTTTTTATTTCTTATTTTACATTTGTTCTTGTTCTGTTATTATTTATTTTTATTTTTTATTTTTGTTTTAATTGTTGTTGCTTTGTCAAATAGAATCAGCCACGGTGGAATTATTATGGTTTATTCATTAACCTTAAAATTCGTTTAAGAATTATTGCACATTAATTCTTTCATATCAGTGCTTGAAATCATTAAACTGTACAATTTAACCGATAGCCACATTTGTCACCAAATTTGTTCGATAATTTAGCGTGTGATTTCTACGCTTTAAAAAAACCCCCAAAATCACAACAACAAAAAAACAATAAAAAAAACAACAGGCGGGCTAAGAGATCACAGAGCCAGCGACTAGTGGAAACTCTTTTATCTCATTCAAAAATAACAACTTTTAAATTAATTATTATAGATTTATCACACCATGTGACGAAGATTAATAATAAATAAATTCAATAGAGGGTTCAAAACATAAATAATATTTTAGTGAATCTGGAAATAACAATATCAACATCAACAACAACAGCAACAACAACAATAGAATATGTTTTTTTGGTCTCCAGAGGCTGCTTTACAATCCGGCTCCTAAAATAAAGTTTCTTTAACTCATAATACTCACACAGAACTGAGAAGTTTTGTTCCCGATCCTGTCATATAAATTAATAAATGTAATATAAAAAAAGAAAAAAAGAAAAAGAAGAAGAAGAAGAAGAATTAGAAGAAGAAAGAATAAGGAAAGATGATTAATTACAACGAACACTGAAAATATGAAAGCACTGTGTTGTAGTCAATATTTGACACTGACATTCTTTAGAATAAAAATAAAATATGGAAAAAGAAGAAAGGTATTGGATTTTGAAATTAGAATTTTGTTGATGGAGAGAGATTTAAAAATATGTGTGTGTGTGTGTGTGTGTGTGTGTGTGTGTGTGTGTGTGTGTTTGTTTAAAAGCAGGTCCGGCAACCTTATAAACAGCGCACGTTATTGCGAGTTACTCCCCGCGATATATTTCTGAAAAGAGAAATAATTACATTGACGGTCACTATAAAAATCATGTTAAAAATGAGAAAAAACAAATTAACGGTACGAGTTTGCGCTTCAGTTTTAATTTACTTGCCAGTGTACTCGAGCCTGGTAAATATTTCTCTAAGTATTAGGTAGAAAATGTCGGTACCCCTAAATTCGGGGTATACAATTTTGGTGATGTAATAGACGATGAATGGAAACTTGACTTTGTTATTTCTACGAATACATTAGACTGATGAATCGTTAAAGAAAGAAAAATTTAAAACAACTCAAGCTTTTTTTTTTTTTGACATTTAATTGTATATTACTGAGCTAATGTAGCACTTGGTCTTTTGTGGCACTTGGCGATGATTACCCATTTTGTTGAATTTTGTATCTGTTATAATGTATTTGTAATTATAGAATCAGCAAACAACCGCACTCTCTAACACACCTGCATTGTTACTATTCTGTTACCTTGAGCAAGTCTTAAATTATATTTTTCTTTAATTTTTAATTCTTGTTACAGCAGATCTGCTAAACACGTTAATATTTACCAAAGATTCCTTGTAAGTGACATTGAAAAAGCAATAAATAACAATGAACTATAAAGATCAGTTCGGTGTAAACAAATTTGTTTTGTCTGTGAATAAAACAGTACAGACCTACATACTCCCAAGTATTTGCTACTTATGTCTTAATAATTCAGACAAACAACAAATTATAGTCAGCTCAGTAGCTTAAATATTTTATTTTTAATATACATCAATATAGACCATTTAAACATTATTTCAGATCAGACAAGTGCAGGAAATATTAAACAATACTTATAACATGTAAAGATAATTCTTGTTTGCCGGTATGTCATCCAAACATGAAATCACGTATATGTATATATATACATAAACAAAAGTAGCAGATTTAATCCTTAGAATTAGTCTTCTACTTTTGGGCAAATCCTTCTAAATTTTCTGGTCCAAAAAATAAATAAATAAAAAATAAAAAATAAATAAATAAATAAAATAAATTAAAAATTAAAAAAATTAAAAATAAATAAATAAAATAATAATAATAATAATAATAATAATAATAATAATAATAATAATATAATAGTAATAATAATAATAATAATAATAATAATATTAATAATGAAAGAATAGTAATAGTAGTAATAATAATAAATTAGCATTTTAAATAAATAAATATAACAAATAAACAAATAGATAAGTAAATAAAAATTAATAAAAAGTTAAAATGAGTAAGTTGTATCTATATATAATATATTTTAAATATACGATCAACATATTATGTTTACAATATGTAATGTCTATATATTGATATAGACAATAATGTTTTTTTATCAGTATTTAAAATAGTATGCACATACTGAACATATAATGCACAATATAACCAAATGTAAAAATAACAATAACGGCAGAAATGTTAGGGATATTCTTTACTACATACTAAAAACCATTAATTAAAGAAAAATCTAACAATTATAAGAAGAATAAGAACACATACATGTATTTATATATTCAACTGTGTATATTGAAATGTGGTATAACATGTTCTGGTTATTATCATTATCATCGTCATCATCATCATCATCACTTTTATTAGTTTTATTGTTATTATCATTAATATTATTATAATGTTTATTAATATCATCATTATTATTCATTTATTATGGCTTATATTCAATTTAATATGTTATACAACATCACTGAAAGAAAGAAATATTTAAAGAATATTTATCTAAAGAATGTATTTAAAAAACACACAAAATAAAAACTACAAAACAGTTGGAGGAAAAAATAATGGAAATTTGAGAACATATTCAGAGATAAGCTGGGAAATAATGACAATGGTATTACTTACACAGATAAATATATTTTGACTAATTCCACTAACAGAATTTGAGACTTGAACTAATGGTATAAGAGAAATCGTTAATGACATGTTTGAACTAAACTGGTGATATATTTGTTGTTTTTCTGAAGGATTCCGTTTAGTTATTAGCTATGGGTTTTCGTTTACGTCTGTTTCGATACAGTAATATAAATAGTAACAGAACATATCCCTAGCATAGCTGCTTATAAAACATTGTGATCTTGATATATATTGTGACAACCAAACAACATAGTTATTAATATTATTTATCACAACAATTTAGTAATAATCTTCAGAACCACATGGTGCAATTGCGAATAAAGATATCACACAACTTGATGCTTCATAAAACAATGCTTAGCACTGACTCACTTCACACAAACAATACACAAATAAAAATTTACAAAATTAAAAAGAGCACACCGCCAGCGCAATAGCTGCTTCTATGACTCCAGTTTTCTTAGACTTGCGTAATTTGTGAATGATCTTGAATATAAGTAATATGAGGGTAAATGGCTAGATCTGAAACAGGAATTTTTATCTTCATTTTGATAGCGGTTGAGATATGATGTTGATATCATAATTAGCTACTTCTAAAAACGACTCTAATTAGTCACATTTGAATGACAAATTTGGATTTTTGTAACTTGATTCTGAGATAGGACGCTGGTATCATTGTTACGTACAGCATTGTAAACACGACTCTGATTAGATACACGGATGACAAGTTTGGATCTTTGGATCATGATTCCGAAGCACTGCGTCGTCTCAGTGAAATGTTATTCGCTATTTATTAATTGTGGATATAAGCTTCATGATTTTGAATAGTGCATATAAAATAAACAAACCAGAAATACTTCTGGCTGAACATTTTGATGTTTGTACAGTAATTCTAAACTATTATAGCTAAACATTGGAACTTTCTTTCATCAAATAAAGGGTAATGTTTTACACTAGCCTGTTCTCACTGAAAATACCAGAACAACACAATTCTCTTTGTAGACGACCAAGGATAAACACATTGTGATACTAATTCCAAGCCGGTGTCGCTCGCTCATCGAGACCTGGTTTTGTTACAGAGGCAGGGATGGGCAAATGTTTATTGGGTTTTCTTCATACGAACACACTTTGTTTCTGAAATAGCCATCGCTGCCTAGAATATTAATCACAACTCCAGTAAAATGATTAAGTGTTAGCATAATTCAAAAAAAGGTCACGTTACGTTCATTTATAACTGAATTCAGTACTTTGAATAATTTTATTAAAATTTTTCTTCATGTAATATGAACATCAGTTCTTAGAATACAATTTAGAACAGTTGTACGCTAATTAGATTCTCGATACATAGTACCCTTTTGACCAAATAACGCGTGTATTATAGCACATACAAAGTTAAACGTGTTAACAACATAACGTGGATTTCAAAACAACAGCAATGTACAAAAATATGTTATTTTGTATGAGCAATGGAGAAATAAATTTTCATGGTGATGGTGTCGACATATCAAAAAATTAATCAGGAATGTTTATAATTATTTATTTTATTTTATTTTATTTTATTTTATGTCATTTCATTTATTTATTTATTTAAAAGTAGTAGTTTAATTCCAGAATTACCACTGACATAAACTGTTCTTTTCGTAATTCTCTACTGTCAGTTAAAAACATTAAATTTCATTTAGAACAGTGACTTTATAAAATTAAAACACATTTTAGTAATAATCATATTCGTATACATCAAAAGAATATGTAATGTTTACTGCAATTTAGCATTATTTTACAAAATGGTAAAACAAATAAATCTATAATATAAATAATGAAAAAAAGAAAAATCCTCTATAAGGAAACATATTGAAAATATTACATAGCATAATTATGTAATAATTATAATAATCTGACTGGATAACTTTTTTTTTCTTCAACAATTAAATATTGAAAGACAGTAAACAATTAAAATTAACAAGTAAATAAACAAAATTAACAATTAATTTGACACAAAAATAATAACTTGCTAGATATTATAATAATATCTTATTATATATGCTTACATGTATACATATCTGCGTTCATGTATGTTTATATATATGCATGTTTGTGTATAACTGTATGTATTTGCGTGTGTATGTTTTTATGTATGTACGTGAGTGCATGCATGCGTGTATATACGTGTGTATATCTTCATGTATGTGTGTATATGTATCTATGTATTAGTGAATGTGTTTATGTTTACGAATGCATATGTATAAATGTATGTCTATGTATGATATATATATATCTAACAATTATTGTTATGATTACGGTCGTAGCTGTAATTGTCGTGATAGTAGTAATAGTGATAAGTAATTTCAGTTATACTAATTGAAAAGGGATAACTAATGAAGGTATTAGTATTAATAGTATTTGTAAAATTTATATCTAATTAGTTAAACTAATTAAAATAAATGGTGGGTTATGAGGTATAATGATGATGTATTTGTGACAAAAGTTAGAAATATCAGATAATACCAAATGTCGTAGTAGTAGTAGTTATTGTAGTGGTAGTGGTTATAATAGTTGTAGTAATATTAATAGCACAAGTAGAAATAGCTGTAGTAATAATAATAGTAATAACATTAGTAGTAGTAGTAGTGAAAGTAGAATTGTAGGTATTATTATTATTAGGAGTAGTAAAGTAGTATTAGTAGTAAAGGTAGTACTAGTAGTAGTAGTAGTAGTATCTTCTGAATAATTTACTTGAGTGAGTATTAGTAATAGTTGTAGTAACAGAACAGCAAAAACAAAAAAAAAAAAAAAAAAAAAAAAAACATTATGTCTGTAGTTATTCACATTTGACGATTATAACTTAAAGCCTCCTATTATACAGAATGCTGATGACCAAAATTCATAACCTGTCAATAAACGACGTCTCAAATGAGCTTAATGATGTGTTTTATCACTTATTACTGTTGTATTTTCGTTCATTCATTTGAATTATTCACTTCTTTTTTTCTTTTTTTCCCCCCTACTTCTTTATTTTATTTTCTTAAATAATGCCACATCGAAACTGGCTTCCGCAGTGACGTCATCATTTGGTTCCAGTGAGACACCTCCGTTCCAGAAGTATTGGCGCCAACTATCACGTGACCCAGAGAGGGAGTTCTGTTGTCGGCTAACAGTTCCGCCACAGTGATTCGAAGCTGAACAGTCTGAAAGTAATAAGTATGCTAGTAAGTAGTTTGTAGATAAATACAAAATAAAAAGAGTGTAAACTGTTTGTTGATGAAACAAATTTTTGTCCCCTCTATTTCAGAGGCTAAAATAAAATAAAATAAAATAAATAGATGTTTGCTTTCAATATTTAAAAGAATCGATATTAAAAATTCTTTTACTGAAGATATGTCAAGCTATTTTCTTAAATTCTGATATCAAATGGATCGAATTAATGGTATTATGTTTACTAGTTTCCCTATTTTTATTTTATTCAAGACTATATTTCAGTTACATATCTCTGTTACGAGATGCTAGAATTATTTATTTTAATGTTTGTATCCGTACATGTTCTTGGTTCAAAATATATATTTTTCTTTTGCCAAGCTTTTGATAAGAAAAATTATCTGAGTGGCTTAAAGAAGTTTCTGGGTCTGTTAATGATTTTTAATAAAAGTAATGCTTTACCGGAAGTGCTGTGGCAGGAACTGAGAAGATCATAGCCTCGTTGAAGATTGGATTTTTCTCTCCTCTCTTCACCGTAGTTTTCTTCTTTGAAATCTTCTTTCCGTTCTGCATGAGGTAGACTTTTACAAAAGGATCTGTACAAATAAAATATAATAAAATAACTCTGTTAGTTCATTTTCTCTCTCTCCCCCTCTCTCTCTCTCTATCTCTGTGTGTGTGTGTGTGCGTGTGTGCGTATATTCACCTATCTCTGTTTTAATTAAAATGTAATAATTTAACATCAACAACAACAGCAATAATAAAAAAAAAAAAAAAAAAAAAAAATAATAATAATAATAATAATAATAATAATAATAATAATAATAATATTATTATAATTATAATATTATTATTATTATTATTATTATTATTATTATTATTATTATTATTATTATTATTATTATAAGCAAAACTCCTTACCACCACTATCTTTGTTTTCCCGCCATCTTAAGTTTCTTGCTTTGACAATGACTATCGTGAGGCGCTCTGCGGTGGGGAGATAACTCAGGGAGAACAAAATGTCACCATATTCAGTGGGTTTCTGAAACACGTATAAATGTAATTTTTATTTATTAAAAGATAAAAGATTTATAATATACGTAATACAGAGTGCTCTTTATACACACACTCTCTCTCTCTTATTCTTGCTTCAAATGTATTTAATAACTGTTTTCAAACAGTTCTCCTAAAATACGACAGCTTCGTTTACTTTTGAGAAACATTTATTCTGTTTACTGATTCACACTGAGCTAATTTGTACTCGATTATAATAATATATATAATCATAAAACTGTGTGATAGACAGACGAACTATTACAAAATATTATTAAAATATGTTTTAATTTTTTTAATCACCTCGTCGGCAATGTCACGCAAATTGAGCCACATTTTGATTGGCTGGTGAAGATCGACGTCACCAATACGTATGTCGGCTTCACCAATCACCTTCTGTCTTGCGTACTTGTCGACAGAGTAGACTTGGAACTGGAGGATTCTGTTGTCTATTTCGTGTGGCTCCACGTTCAGTAGAAACCTTTCTTTGTACACTGGGTCTGTTGTGCTCTTGATCACCTGAAATTAACGTACATCAGTTTTCACATTACTTTTACAAATCGGTACCAGAGTGGGAAACTGCCAACTGGGAATAATAATATAAACTAACTTCTGTATCATTTGAATCCCCATAGTACGTCGTCACTTATATTATACAGTATAACCACAGGCATTTTTTTTTTTAGAGAGAGAGAGAGAGAGAGAGAGAGAGAGAGAGAGAGAGAGAGAGAGAGAGAGAGAGAGAGAGAGAGAATCAGGACCGTACTATGGAACAAAATGTTGATATTTAGGAAAAAAGATATTTTAAAATAATAATAATAATAATAATAATAATAATAATAATAATAATAATTTTCACTACAATATTCATTTATTATTTTATTTATCAAATTAAAACAATTCTACCATATTTTTCCTAACACCTTTTACATATAATCTTTCAATACATTTGTATATAAACATGTAATAGCTTTAATACTTTTCGTGTTGATTCAGTTCATTAAAAATGCAACGATTGTTATTTTTCTTGGCAGTTTTCTTTCCAGACATCCATTTTAATCATTTTAAGTAGAATTCGGTTACTCGGGTTACAGTCAGAAAAAAAATAATGGCAGTGTCCATTAGTAATCCACTTTCTTGTTATGATGTTCAGCGACGTAATGTCAAATTGATGTACAGACGTATTGATTTAAAAGTCATCATAAAGTCTTTTACTCTTTCTTTATCCAAAATTTAATGTCAAACTACTTCACGTTAATGTACGAGCACTTCGTCACTGTGCACACATTCAAAACAAAGGTACAGACATCAGTACAGACATCAGTACAGACATCGGTACAGACATCGGTACATTTGTCTATTTATGTTCATATACTCATATGCATACGTTTAAAATAAATAAATAAATACACACATATACACACACACAAAAATAATAATAAACACATTAGTAAATTTATGCAATCGTACTGACAAACCTACATTTTCGAACCTATTATTATTATTATTGTTATTATTATTATTATTATTATTATTACTATTATTATTATTATTATTATTAAATAATAATTCACTCTCATATACCTTCCTTTTGACTGTTTGTTTTTTCATTTTCTCAACATTGTTCTAGACAACAGAAATTATATTTAAAAAGAAATAGTATTTTCACAGATTTAAAAAATAATAATTATTATTATTACTTTAGTCTGAAACTTCGCGTCTGGATTGGGCAACAGTACTCCGTGAATGAAAGTGTCGAGCGTTCCCGAATACTGGTTAGGCGCGAGATCTCGTGCCTGGATAATACTGACTATCAACTCAGACACTTCCCTGAAAAAAGAAACAAATATAAACACTTAGACAGACAGACAGACAGATACACAAGGAGAGAGATCGGGATATTCAGATAGCTATAGAGGGACAGAAGTACAGAGTCAGACAGAGAAACAAATGGATAGATAGATAGACAGACAGACAAAACAGATAGACAGGCATATAGATAGAAAATTAACGAATGAATGAATATTTAATGACAAGCAAAAACTGTTAAGTGTCATGTAGATGCAAATGTATGAATAAGATAAAAAATCTGTTTATAATTTACATTATAAAGTGTACATAACAAACTAGATGAAAAAAGCAATATAACTGACACAATGTTTCATTTTATTGACATTTAATATGTATGTATTTAGTAGCTGATTAAAATGTTCTATTCAGTTTTAGTTCTTTTCTCTGTATTTATGTACCTTTCATATCAAATGTCTTTGTTTTCTGAATATTTCTGACTCGTTGCACTTAATACTTTTTTAATTCAGACAAAAATAGTTTTCTAATTCCAGGTTATTGTAATAATAACCATGAAGAACTAATTTCGTAAATATTCTTTTAATGGATTATCCTTTATCGTGATATCGGTTTTACGGTTTCTTCAATGGTTTGATAACCAGCTGCACGTAATGTTTCCAGTAATAGCCGCAAAGCAAATAGGTGTTCATTGTCAGTAATTGTTCAAGCTATTTTCATCGTGATAAAAATAATAACCAAACAGTGATCACTCAGGTGGCATTATTTGCACAACTGTGGCTAAAAAATTAAAAGCAGAACAAATATTAATAACAATAATAAATAAATAAAAATAAACAAAATGGAAAGATACAATGTCTTATGGGTCACCTTGGCCTTGCATGAAAGTTGTTTGCAAAAAGAATTATGGAAATATTATCGATAAAGTTTACAGTAAACATAACTATTTTAAAAGATCAAAGATATTTACACCATTTTTACTTCAACATTCATTGCTTAATGGATATGCTGGGCATGCTCGATGTTTATAGTTGTAATTCTGAATAAACGTTTCAGTTATTTTTACCAATCAATAAACTGTAGAGAGAAGCAAGGACGTTTATTCTCAGTTTTACTCTTAGAATTCGATGTCTATACGTAACTGTGAGCGCTATAATGAGCTAGTTACATAATTATGAATGCTATAGCATGTTAGTTACACAATTTTGAACGCTGTAACATGTAAGTCACACAATTTTGAACGCTGTAACATGTTAATTACAGAATTATGAATGCTATAACATATTAGTTACAAAATTATAAACACTAGTACATGTTAGTTACAGAATTATGAATGCTATAATATGTTAGTT
Organism: Chrysomallon squamiferum; assembly: GCA_012295275.1. Taxonomy (NCBI): domain Eukaryota; kingdom Metazoa; phylum Mollusca; class Gastropoda; order Neomphalida; family Peltospiridae; genus Chrysomallon; species Chrysomallon squamiferum. The sequence goes on along the minus strand of CM022665.1, from coordinate 36,166,895 downwards.
ACAAAATGTTGAGCGCTGTAACATGCTAGTTACAGAATTATGAACACTAGAAATGTTAGTTACAGAACTGTCAATGATATAAAGTCCTGTTTACAGAAGTGTGAACACTATAAGATGTTAGTTGTGGACGTTGTAACATGTTAAGTTACAATTTTTAAAAGATACGTTGATGCATTTGAATATTAATAGTGCTAAATATTATTATACTGATACAAGAAATAAATAAATCATTATATAAACCTTCCAACAGCCTGGCAAGCACATACTTCGAACCTCTGAACAAGTCACGCTGAAACAGTCTAAGCAAGAAGTAACCCGAATGGTGCACGATACCTTCTACTGTCAATAACATTTGAGATATGCGATTTACCAATTTAAAGACCCAAAGATAAATCATCTGAAACTTTCTCTAATGGATTCTGTTTGTTTACCTGTCATATTCGAGCGCGAACTCGAGCTGACCAATCTTTGGCATGTCTGGCTGCATTTCCAGGACCGAGGAATCGGAGGCCACGCTGTCACACGACTCCGCTCTCCGAATACCATGACTGTACTCCAAGTCAGAGGCTGTACAGCAAAGAAAATATTTCCACGTTATAAAAACAAAATATTATCCAAATGTATATGCATTACTACAGACACTAATACAGATACTACTAATAACAGCTGGTTACTACTTTAACTACTCGTATTGCTCTACTATTTCAAACTACATCTACTGTCATTACTCATACTGATTACAAACTATTACTACTTTTACTACTTTTACTACTTGTATTGATACCGCTACTACAAACTACTAATACTATTACTACTCGTCCTGCTATTGCTATTACAAGCTACTACTATTCTACTACTAATGCAATACTAATTCAGCTACTATAGCTAAAACTACTATGCTACTATTACTTTTAATTCTATTGCAGTAACTATACTATACTAGTTATACAACTGTACGCTTTAATATGCTAGTTACGGAATTGCAAATACAGTAACATGAAAGTTACTGAACAGAGAATGCTATAACATGTTAATTACAGTTTGTCAGTCATGGAAAATTAACAAAACGTTAGTACATTTGAATACTAATACATATTATTATAATAATTCAAAAATGAAAACATAATACTTCTGGTGCTATATCCACTACAGATGCTTGTGGAAGACGCATAAGCAACAGTAGTGATAGTAATAATAAGAGATATCTTATGAGACATGCATTTATATGCATATATAAAATTAACTGTTTGTTTACATCAGAACAGTTATTCAGTTATATATGAAATTCAAAAGTATTTCTAAACATATTAACATATTCAGTAAATCAAAATGAATTATGAAAAGAAATTAAAATAACACGCTGTATATGCAAGAGTCATAAATTTTTGTTTAAAAAAATTAAAAAATACGCATCAGTAGGATATAAATCAATCGATTCATCCAGTTCTGCATTCGTTCATCAATCCATATATCAACTTAAACCAGCAAATGCAAACACACATGTGCAAACATCAATTCATTATTAATAATACTTTGCTTGTTTGTTTTGGTATTTTTTTCATTTGTTTGTTTGTTTTTATTATTACTTCAATTAATATGCTTTCCAACATAGACTTTCTTACAGCATGCGTATTAATTTTATTGTTTAAATTCGTCAAATCTACGTACATGTTTAATAGAAAATTATTTCAGTTGTTAATAATGATTATTCTTTTTGTTCAGAGGATTACTGTGTTGATAATAATGATTATTCATTTACAGACGATGCTAAATTGATTTTCCATTTCTCGGCTTTGCGAACCATGAACAGCTAACAGTAATACTGACGAAGGAATTCCACTTTCTTATTATACACAGACCTGCCAAATCTAATAATGAGTGCACCTGAACTTTATATAAATACCATTTTTTATTTAAATATTCCTTTCTATATGAAGTTAATTATAGTTTCAAAATGAAGGGCTTAGAACAAGCATCAAAGAACCAATACTTGAGAGAGAGAGAGAGAGAGAGAGAGAGAGAGAGAGAGAGAGAGAGAGAGAGAGAGAGAGAGAGAGAGAGAGAGAGAGAGAGAGAGAGAGAGAGAGGAGAGAGAGAGAGAGAGAGAGAGAGAGAGAGAGAGAGAGAGAGAGAGAGAGAGAGAGAGAGAGAGAGAGAGAGAGAGAGAGAGAGAGAGAGCAATGCTACAGAACTAAATTCCTAAAACCTAAAGATTATAATAGTTTTCTTTTCTCAATTTGTTTTCCCTAATAACAGCCAAAGGGTAAATTCAGTTAACTGTTATTTAGTTAAGAGAAAAAATTATTAAATCTGAATTAACACTTTTATGAATAGTATACATTCAAAAACAAAACAAATAATAATAATAATAATAATAATAATAATAATAATAATACGCCTAAAAGGGGCATTTAAAAAGAGAGAATACAAAAAGACAGAACATCAGTGTGTGTGGTGAGCACTATGAAAAACACTGAATGATTTCTCAGGTTACTAAGACTGCGCAGAAAGAGTTAGGTGGAGCAGAAGAGATTCCAGCCACACTTTAACTACACTACCTTTGTTTATGCAAATTTGTTTAAGACCAATTTAGTTTTTTAATTTCGAGACGCTGTTATTTCCTCCTTCTAACCTGATACTTAATACTTATGTAACTTGCGTTAATACCAATAATTTATATTTTTAGTTTGTTTTGTTCCTTTTGCCATTCAATTATTGTAATGCTGTTGATGTTGTTGTTTCTATTCTTGTTGCTGTTGTTGTTGTTGTTGTTGTTGTTGTTATTGTTGTTGTTACTCAGGCGAACAGTAAAAAGAGACACAGTAATAACCACAGTTTCAGTATATCAGTGGTTAGTTAGAAAACGTTTTCTTGTATAAATGTTTATAACAGTAACCATTAAAGAAGATACATTATTAATAATTAGATTCACTGAAATGTCTGTCTATGATTGATTTCAAAATCTTGGATTACACTGATTGTGCTGCTAAATATTAGATTTAAATTAAATAAATAAATAAAAATAACTGATAATGTTTCATTTTAAATTATTATATCCTATTAATAACTAAATTCAAAAAGAAACAAAGTTAAAAAGAGATCCATCCATGATTAATTTTTGAATATTTAATATTTATTTCGGTCAGAGAAGCACATTTCACTAATAAATTACGTGAAACTTTAATAAAAGAAAACACAGATTCATACTGTGACACACATTCTGTCTAGACCTAAAAACCTCGAGGCAAACGATCAGATTTCAAGAGGAAAGAAACTTAATAAGGTATTTATAACAGATTGAGCTATTTCAGAAATGGCTTATGACTCAGAAATCTGACGTAAACTAGTTCTTACAATCAGCAGCAGGAGCTCAAATTTCACAGCATGAAATGGATATACATAATTTTTTAAAATCTTCACATTTGTTATTTTCTTGTCATTTTTATTCATTTTTTTTAATTTTAATTTAATTTTTTTTTTTATCAAAAAGAATTGGAGAAATAAAGTGATACATAGCTATTAGATGAAAACCAAACTAAATCGAATTTGTTAAGAGCTGAGACAGTTTTAATGATGTAATCCAGTAACTTAGTTCCTCTGCCCAAGTCTGTGTTAGGATTACTGTGTCAGGTTATTGTGTTATGAGATCAGACAAAGAAAAATCTGAGTTATACACGTCTTAACAATTTTGCATACAGGATTTATATCAGTCATTCCCAACCTGGTATTTTACAATGACCCTTTTAGAAGCTTTTCAAGTTACAAAAAAAAAAAAAACGGATTGAAAATCCCCTTCCCGCATTCTTCAATCTGTCCTTATGACCATCCATTAACAATGGCTGCTGTATTTAACAATCATGACTGATTGGTTTAACCAGGTATATACCGAGATTCTATCTATATTTCAGGATGATTATGATTTTTTTATATATCTCATTATTAACCAGTACTTTACCTAATGTCTGTCTACATTAGACCACGATATGACAGTTTTTTATTTATTTTTTATCATTAGCTGATGCTATATATAATTTCTGTCTACATTTTACAGTGATACACAAGTTTTTATTTATATTTTATCATTAACCAGTACTATAGATAATTTCCGTCTACCTTTGACAATGATATCACAGTTCTTTATTTATATTTTATCATTAACCAGTGCTATACATAATTTCTGTCTACAGTGATACACAAGTTTTTATGTATGCCTTGTGTTTAATGGTTTAACCAACGTCACACCTGCTTTTGATATACCTATCTTCTGAGAAGTCCGATTATATTACAGTTCATTTATGCTTTACAACTTACGTATACAAGTGTTAGATACACAGAGGCTTAAAGAGTTCATTGTAATTAACAGCTCGTTTCATTAGATCAGTATTTTTTATCTTATTAATTTTTTAACAACTGTAATAGTCAAGCAATTGTGACTCGTAAAGAAATTTGTTTTTGTTTTTCTCATCCATGAAGTCTTTATTATACAGCTTCTTTATTTATTCAATTTACATTTGTAACAACAAAAATTGCTTTGTCGTTCAAGTCCACCTGCTTGCAAACATTAACTTTTATATATATATATATATATATATAATGTATTGCTAAATAAATATTTTCTTTGAAAATAAATGTTTCTGTTGGTGTTTTATTTGTTAAACAGACACATACGCATGTACAAATACACATAAACTCCTGAGTATTTTAAATCTAGAATACTGATTAAAGACTTACTTTTTTAATTATTTGACTACAGCATTAATTAACACCATGCTCACATATTAATTATTTAAATAAATATTTCTGTTTTGTTAATAACTAATAGAAATGAATGTTTTTCACGATGATCACGATATCCTTTTATTTTATTTTTATTTTCATATTTATTTATTTATTTATTTTATTTTATTTTATTCTATTCTATTCTATTTATTTATTTTTCTTATCTATTTTTTTTACATAGTTATTCTACATTACCTACAGTGCAATTCATTTCATAAGGATGTTTTGCTATAAATACATTTCATGTTGTGAGTTTTAACAGTGACGGAAGTTTTACTATTAATACATTTCTTATTTTACACTACATTTAAATTAAGGTTTTACAATGATTACATACTTCCCTGTAGAAGTGTTTACTGCTGAGGTTAGACTGCTTTTTGTAAATAACAAAGAGTGTTTTACTATTAATACACATAAAACCATATTACTGACGTTAATTTACGTTTTACAGTGATTACATATTTCTATAACTTGCCTGTAGCATTGTTTATCACTTAAGTTGGACTGCTCTTGACAAATTACTCCAGATTACAAAGAGTGCTTTTACTATTAATACACATCAAACCATTTAATTAGATTAACGTTTTACAATGACAACATTTCTAAACACCTTTTCTGCTGAAATTTGGGTGCTTTTGTCAAGTTATTGTACTTCATGCAGAACAGTTTTACTCAGTATTAAGTACGATTTACGTATTAAACGTATTAAAGTACAATTACTTCATATGCATTTACAACTTATCTACACAACTGTTTTCTTTGGAAACTGGGCTTTTCTTGTCAAAGTATTCATTATTATATATGTTATTTCATGTTAATAAATATTGCGATTTACATGAACGTTTACAATGAGATTTCATATTATTTATACAACGTATCTACAGCACTATCTGTTTCCCACTGAAGTTCGGCAGCTCTTGACAAATTATTCCACATTTATTAGAGACGTTTTACTCAGTTTTCATATAAAGTTTACATTTTGACTAAACAAGACTGAATTACGTTAACATTTTACAGTTACATCCATCTACAACCTACCTCTCGAACTGCTTCCTGCGGATGTTTGATTGTCCCTGGTATATTATCCCACATTATATACATGATTTATATTCAACAACACAATACAATACAGCTTTAAATTAACATTTTACAACGATGTAGCATACTTATACAACGTACCTATAAAACTGTTTCCTTCTGAAGTTGGACTATTCTTGGCTAATTAATCCATATAAATAACACAAGTTTTACTCAGTATTTATTTAATGTTCACATTTAAACTGAACTAACGTTTAACAATGACACATATCAACAAAACTGTTTCCCACTGAAACTTGACTGTTCTGGGCAAATTATGCAACATAAAGTACACAAGTTTTATTTAATGTTCACATTTAAACTCACCTATTGAACTGTTTCCCACTGACGTTGGGCTGCTCTTGGCGCTCTCGTCCTGCGGCGGAGGTTTGTCTGGCTGTAGGTTCAGATAGCGAGGATCCGATTCCAAAGTGTCGTACTGGACAAACTTTCCGCTGTTGTCCAACACAAACTCGGAACTTTCCGATTTGGGCACCTGCCAACGTAAGAAACATGTACTGTACCAGTGACCCATTGTTCAGAATAAGCAAACACAGCAGTATATTCTGCTGTCATCATAAAAACAACAGACTGGGGCTTCCTGAAACCAGGTAAATGCGACCGGATTCCCTATAACAGTGAGATATGTACATCTTACTACACAGAGGTAACGGTGCTCTAAATTTCCCTTGACATGACAAACCGTGTTAATTAATTTAGCATAAGAACGATTCCGTCACGGAAATGGAATATATTTAACGTAGTGACATGTCGACGGTATCCGAATAATGTTCTTGCAATATCCAAGGGGGAAATCAAACTCATACACTAAGCTTGTCCTCCAGTTAAATCAATATTTTTGGTGTTATAATCCCATATATTAATTAACATCACTGAAGGAAACGACTGTATTATGTGAAAAGAATCACGTCTTAGATAAAAATAACGTAAAACATGTATAACACTGTTACTTCACAGTAGCTGAATTGCGCAGATAAATATAGCTTCTTTGGGGACAGCGTAACAATGCATTAAACACCAGTGCAATGTTAACATTCCGCGAGAATTTAAAAAAACAAAACAACAAACACACAAAGAAAATCAAAAAAATGAAAATAAATAAATTTTAAAAAATAGGATTAATTAGTTTCTATGTTTTACTCGTGCTATTATTTCGTTATGGGGTGTTTTATGAATAATTTATCGTACTTTATTTAATATATTTTTTCAAGAATGTCACTGAATATATTATACTGGCCACAGGTTGATCGATTAAGTGATGGTATTCAAGGAACTGGAATATTGGCAGAGTGTTCTCGAACGATCTCATCCATTCTGAAGAATGTCCTGCTAATCGATAGCTACAGTTGTGTGTGATCGATTTTTGAAAGATAAACCAGAAAATCGGCAATTTTTAACATGCCATATAATATATAAATAGTGGCTGTGCTTTCTTATTTATATTATTACTTTTATTTTTGTTTAAATTCGTGTAATTTGTTATTTTTTGTAATAAACTTAAAAAGTATTTAATTACTGTACATTCAAAATATTTCAGTAATTCTTTGAATTCCGAATTTGTCTTTCCAAATGAAAACTTTCTAACTTTCCTTATATTATTATTATTATTATGTGATTTAATACACAGTTTTCATTCAAAGATTATGATGCCAATGACAAGTATCCAACCCACACATGGATTTAGCGTTTGCAATCTTTCGATCAAATATATTTAAAATAACAACACGATTTCGTAAGTAATCGTCTTAAGAATTTTACATTTGTCATACTATTTAATCATTATTTCACTGAACTTAAATATAACAGTAATTACCATACATATATCTGACTGACACTGGAATATAACATCTACATATTGTTTCCACCGTTTCATTCATTCACAACACCGGACGTGTGTTAGATATCATTTCACTTTATAACGTGTTTAAAAACAGCTTCTGGGCAAGCGTGCCGTTTGTATTCCCCCATTGCGGTTAATTACAGCGCTGCATGATACCTGACGAACAAAATTTGGTGAAGACCATGCCAGAACGAATTACAGAACTTGGCCTTCACTCAGGCAGCAGATCCGTGGTCCGCTGTGGGAGTTAATAATATCCGATGAACAACGTAACGAGAAAAGACCTCTCCATCTGAACTATTTATTCTTGACGACGTAGAAATAATTATTGTGTGAAATGGAACATAATAGGTGTCGTCTTTGTTCTGCTGCATTTAGCAACATTTGAGTAGTTTGTGAGTAATTTTTTCACCAAGGAAACATACGTCAGTCGTAATTGTTCTGGAGTTTGCTGTCTGTTATAACAACAAGATCATTAAAGTAATAGTGTGTGCGTTATGGTTTAGATGCAGCTTGTTCATAAAACATCTATTTTATGATTATATAATTTTATTCTTGTCAAGATTTTTAATATATAATGATTTATTTAATATAACTATGTATTTGTCTACGTAAATGTTGCAGTTAAAATATCACAAAAAGCATGCACGAATTTGTAATTGTATATTATACATGTAAATATATACGTTATTGTTTAATATTTAAATGTTACAAGCATATTTAAAACATCAATTGTACACTCTTTTTTCGTTTTTATTTCTTTCTTTTTTTTCTTTTTTTTTGTCGGTTTTATCTAGCAAGTCAGTTAAAACAAATATATTTGTCCAGCTTAATCTTTTAATTACTCTATCTATAAAAACCTTTACGTTAAAGATTTATCTATTATACAGTATCGGGATACAATTTAGCGAAAACAAATACGTCTGATTTTGTATGAATGCATGAACTGAACAACTCAAATGAATTGGTGAAATAGCTGGCACTGCGCCAGATTAATAGTCTTTATACTGTTTTCAGATTTTTGTGTCTCGATCCTGTGCAGTTTTATTTTCATTCTGGACCCCAGTATTTATTTTAGCCGAAACAATAACACTGTTGCCAAACCTTAGGGTTCCAGCATGTGTTTGAGTTAATCCAGCGATATAGCACCTAGACCCCGATACTCCACCATATGTTTATACCTGCACAACAATGTTACATCAGTCATGACCGCAATGCTACACTATTTACTTGAGCCAACAGCGATACAATAGCTAAACTCCAAAGGTCCACTTTGGAGGAGTTTTAGATGGTACTGCGATAAGCTTGACGATTATGCTACTCTATTTATTTAAACTGATAGAATTGTTATGCCTTAATGTAGCACCAACTATTCGATTCATTACAAACATTCATCTTGACCCCAGTGTTTCACTATTTGTTTTAGGCTATAGAGCTGTACAATAGCTTGACCGCAAAGCTTCACTGTTTGTTGGACAAATCAAATTAAATTATTAGTGTTGCTATTTGTACCGTCAGCTGATTATGTCCAGCATGCGATCAGTACAAAGTGTGCTAAGTCAAGAGTTCAGAAGGGTAACGTGTAATTGTAACTGTGTAAAGCTGAATTCTCATCCAGTTAATACGGTTTAATCAGTATTCGTTTCATTCTCTGTCGGCACGAATGAAATATTAGAGCTCCAAGTGAAATAACGACACAAAAGAAGATTGGCATTATGATTATTATGATGAAGGAAAAGATGAAGAAGCCGAAAAAGAAGCCAAAGAAGAAAATGATTTTATTATGGTATCAGGTATAAGAAGATAAAAATATATGTATGATGTCCATGATGACAGTGACGAAGTTGAAATAATAAAGAAGGTGATGAATGATTTAAATAAGGCTTTTGATAATAATGATAATGATGTTGATGATAATGACAATGCATATCAAAAATACAACAACAACAAAAGACAGACATCATCAACTTCTGAACCAAAATGATCTGCTGTAGCCTTTCTCAGTTGATTTCTCCTCCAGTTAATTTCATAACTTTCACACCTGAAGACAGAAAACGTCTAGTTTTAAACCAGCTGGCTTCGTTGAATATTAAATACTAGACTGACCGTTTAAGCATCTTGCTAGTTTTCCGGTAGAGAACGTAATCAGTTTAATTTTGCTCGCTCGCCTTACTTCGGACCTCCCTCTGTCTCGGACACGAAACGAAACGTAAACGAAATTGCAGAAAGATTACATTGTGTTTAATTGATAAAACGACTTTGCTGAAGGGTCTCAATTTCGCCATAGTTTTTCTCATCATACCACCACCTGCCCAAGGCACCAAGACGCTGGATTAATCAGCACGAGAGGAACGCATTACATTAGCCGTGTTGCGTGCATGGAGGCGCCCAGTAAGGTTACACAGCCATTGGTCCAAAATAAATATCCTTGGAAAACCCATTAAGTGAAGTGTATAATTGCAGAGGATAAAGAGCTTGTGGGTGTTTTATATTTTCTTTATTCGATTTTTGGTGCAATAAAATTGACTGTATCTGTATTTTAGCAGAGATATAACAAATAGCGGAAACACTTAAAACAATTCGTCTCCACTAACAGAATTATTTATAGGGAAAAACTGAAAAAAAGTTTTAGTGAAAAAAAAAAAAAATTAATTTTGACTATCGAAGTACAATTAGACTAACACTTTGGCAAGATTATTATATGGTCGAGTTCATAATATTATATTAGATTCAGTACTGTATCGTTTTAATCTAAATCAAAAATAATATAACACACTACCATAATACGACAAGCTGAAAAAGAACTGATTGGCTTTGTCTTAGATATACCAGATATAATCTTGTTATATGGTCGAGTTTATAACATTATCTTACATTCACTACTGTAACATTTATAATGCACTCTACAACCTTTAAAAGAGACCAAGACAGCATTATCATTGATACACTACAGTAATCTTGTTCTCAGGATCATTACATTATTTCAACTTCACTTCTGTAACATTGTTATATGCGCTAGCTGGAACAAGAACTGAAGATAGCCATTATTTATTCTTGCAGAATAAAACCAAATGCCAGTGAACATTTTAATACATTCTATGTTCTTCTTTGGTTTCTTTAAATTGATATAAATTAAGATTGGTTTTCAAATTTAACAAAAAATATATCGTTTTCTTTCTTCCTCTATTTTAAGGTTTCATAATTTCAATATCCACTGCAAACAAGAAGAAAAAAGAGAGATACGTAGATTATCCAAAAGACACACTAAAGAATGGAAATGTTACAAATCGAAATGAAAATGGAGAACTTCTTCCTTTCCAAGCATTGACATGTTCTAAATATAAACCGTGGTAGACTGTTTAAATATTCATACATAAATACATACATACATTTATATGTATGTTTGTATGTACGTATGTATGTATGTTAAACGTTTTCTAATATTCCCTTGTTAGATTCAACAGCAAAGTAATCCGTCTCTATTTCTTTATATATTTGTATTTAGACGACCATCCCTAAAATGACTACACTTATTACAGCTATTAGTTGATTCATGTGTTTTGGCAGATACAAAAGTTCTTACCAGATTCCCTTATCGAATTCAACAGCGTATTGGTGCACTGTCGCCATTTCTTTTTTCTTTGAATTTGGTCTACGCTCGTGAATCAGAGCATACAATTATAGTGATTAGTACTAATGTCGAACTGATGAGACCAGTCTGATATTCTTTGACGTTTATTACCTAAGGGAAGAGCTCAGTGGACGCCATTACCGGTTTCAGGGTTACAGACAACGTGCCTGTTAGAAATAGCAGAAAATTGCAATTACAGGCCTGCTGTACTTTATATAGTGTCAACATGATTTACTGCTTTTGTTTTAACTGTTGTCACATTTCCAGATATTGTCATTATCATCGTCGTCATCACTGTATTGTTGTCGTTGTTGTTGTAATTGCTATTATATTTTTTATTATCATCATCATCATCATCATCATTATCATTTTTTTAATTATTATTACTATTGCTGCTTTTATTACTATTACTGTGGTTGTTTTGTTATTAATATTACTATTATTGTTGTTGTTATTGGTGTTGTTGTTGATGATATTACAGTTAATATAATAATTATCATCATCATCATCGTAATATATTTTTATTTGAAATCGTCAATTTAACTAATGATGTGCAACAGTTTAACATGACTTGCTGAGAGAATAAGTCAATGTCTGCATTAATCGGAACATTCCTACTCTGCCACTAAGTAGCAGTGTCTTTTATACTGAGCTCCATTTACAAAGTACTTTTTTAATAATTAATGTCAGCGGTGTTGATGGAACAATTACGCACCTAGCACTTACATTCTGTAGCTTAATGTGAAAATCGATATATCCTTGGAAAATAATTGATTTATCTATCAAATATGTATTAATAAATTCAAATTACCAAGAAAATATTTGATATAATTTAATTATTTAATGTTATAATTGTATTACTTGACTGTATAGTGTAAAACAAAATAAAAAATGTATATAACGCAGTTTAGAAGAACAATCTTCAACGTGACAACTGCTTGTACGTTATTTTGTGACTGAAGTTTGATAAATTATCAAATTTTTAGTTCCAAACAAAATCAAGTACCCAGCACCTATGGCCAGTTACGATCAAACCTGAGCAAATTTTAAAACCTTATATCTGGTCTTGCAGCTATTGACAAACATTCGTTTATTTCTTTCAGACATAAGAAAGCAATTTGGGATCATAAGTATGATTTGGTTTTGGCCAATTAGAAGATAAACTTTTGCTACTCTTCCAATTTCCATCGCAAATTCAGATATTATAGCAAAACAAATATTTCATAACGTGAGTATTTACTGAAAAAGGGCATCAAAACAAGTCAGTATTCAACTAGATATGTGTGGGTCTTATCAGAAAACATTTATTTTTTCTTCTTTTCTTTTCTTTTCTTTATTTCTTTTGTTTTTTGTTTTTGTTTTTGTTTGTTTGTTCTGAACGCTGTTTAAAAAAAGAGTTCAGCGATTCGCACTGGGTGGGAATTTAATGACGGTTCGCTTTAATTTTTAATGATATCTGGATTAACTTAGATAAAGTCTATAAATACAAAAAACAACCTAAACAGCATATTTCTTTAACTTTTAGATCATCTTTGAAAATTCATTACAAAAAAAAAACAATATATAAAATAAAAAAAAAAAAAAAAAAAAATAATAATAATAATAATTAATAAATAAAATAAAATAAAATAAAACAATAATATATAAATCTAATATCTGAAATTAAATATCGTAAATTCGATAAGTGAATGACGTAACCGGAAATACGAGACAGGAGGAGAAAAACCGGAAGTGGAAGACATAGTATTTTCATACCAGATATCCATTGCGCTGTTCGTTCTTCGTCAAGACAGCCTTCTCTTCGTCACTGGCGAAACAAGCTGCCAGATGATACACACCGAACAGTCTGAACAGCACGCCAGCCGCAACGGCCACAACGGCACAGATGACGATAACAAGAAGGGCGATTCCCCAGTCACTCATTTCTGTACCTAGAAATAAATTCAGGAAATATTTCAGTCAGTGTCTTTTTGTTAACTCTTTTCAAAAGATAGATACCAAGCGGAGTTCTTTTTATTTTGTTCGGCTTCGTGTTTAGAAATGACAGGTGCACAATCAAGTTTAACGAATGAAAGAAAAGAAAAATATTTTTATGAAAATTAAATAGTATAATAATTCCAAAATGTTTAGTTCAGGGTAGTTGTTGCTACTACTGCCATTGTTATTACTGCTGCTATTACTTGTACAGCTATACAGCTACTACAATTGCTTCTGCTATTAGAACTAACTCTTTATTTTATTAATATCCTAATTATTATTGTTATTGTCATGTGCTTTGTTGTTACAAGTTCCGTACTCTCTCTCTCTCTCTCTCTCTCTCTCTCTCTCTCTCTCTCTCTCTCTCTCTCTCTCTCTCTCTCATAATAATAATAACCTTATAATATAAACATTTTTTCTCTCAATGCTTATAAATACAGAGAGAAAGCAATTTGTAAGAATTTTTGTTCGAAACGCTATTGTACACAATTATATATTGATTTTCGAGATACCTCAGGGATATAAAGGTAAATGTCAACTGTCCAAAGCAATTACTATTAAGTTATGTGTAATAAACCCTCAGGCGCCAGTTTGATGAAAAAAAAACTTTTCTGTTCTCTGTTTCAGTGCATGTGTTCACTAAATGATTGTGACACAAAACATAGTTGGGTTTTTCTTGTTTTTTTTTTTATCTCAAGATCTATATTGGCTTAAACATTTCAAATACACACATACACATACACACACTCATACTGGCAGAAGCAGAGAGAGAGAGAGAGAGAGAGAGAGAGAGAGAGAGAGAGAGAGAGAGAGAGAGAGAGAGAGAGAGAGAGAGAGAGAGAGAGAGCACATAAATATAATATCATCGAAAATACATTTAATGAATAGAGATATGACTAACAAGGTTGATACAAATAGATAAACAGTTACATTAATGTTGAATAATACAACGGAGGATAAATATATCAGATGTATATTGTTTTATTTTATATTATATTTATAAATAAACACACAGACACACATATTTACATACATACATAAACACAGACCTATAATCACACACACACGTCTTTAAAAACGAAACAACAGATAGCTATAAAGTTTTTAGTATATGTACTTATAAGACAAATATACTGACACAGATATGAGTATTACATATAGACTGAGATGACTCCTGCATTCAACACACACACACACACACACACACACACACACACAGAGAGAGAGAGAGAGAGAGAGAGAGAGAGAGAGAGAGAGAGAGAGAGAGAGAGAGAGAGAGAGAGAGAGAGAGAGAGAGAGAGAGAGAGAGAGAAATAAATGAACAGTAACAGAACCCTCGTTTCTCGGTGAATGGTTATAATCCACATTGCTGTTCATTTGTATTTATCGAGTTTTAACCCAGTTTCATTGGTCTAGCTGTCTTATTTGTGGCTTTGGGGAGTTTGCAATATCTCGGTGGAATAACTTGAAATTAGATTTTATATTGATTTACTATTTTACATACAGATAGAACGTACCGTGCGAATGGGTGATATTTCGACTTTGTGTTAATCTCGTCAGGATTATAGTTTCATATTATACGTTTTCACCAGAGTACCGTGTTTTATACATGTTTATATATTATTATGTTTATATATTATTATAATTTTTTTTTCTTTTTCTGTTTATTTATGCCTGTGAAATATTGACGTAAACATTGTCAGTTCATTTTATTCTGTTTCTGTATAAATGTCAAAAACTGGAATGGTTTTTTCTTCAAGATTATTTTTTATTTAAATTTCTTTATCTCTTTCAGTCTTTCTTTCTTTCTTTATTTATTTTCAGATATGTAAATAATGGATAAAGAGTGATCAAAGTAAAGGAAAAGTCAGTTTATTTATTACTTACTTGGGCGTCCGTCATATATTCAGTAAATTAGTCAACCAAAATATCAGTCAGTTAGTCATTTAATTTATCTGACAATAAGTTAATCAATCAGTTAGTCGTTTAATTTATCAGTAAATCAGTCAGTCAGTAAGTTAACCAATTAGTCAGTCAGACTGCCCGCTAGTCAATCAGTCAGACAGTCAGTCAGTCATTTAATTTATCTGTCAATCGGCTAACCAGACAGTCAGTGAGTCTGTGTTATAATTTATACGTCTTAAACAGTCGGTAAGTGAGCGAGTTAGTCAGAGAGTCGACCCTCAAAGAACAAAAAATCTGTTCCTCCAAACCTTCAGTTACACAAAGGTATGTTTAATACAGTATCACTATCAATAATGTTGTTTTTTACTACTAATTAGATGGATATTCCTCTACAAAAAAGACCTGTGTTCGCATCTGTTTCATCTCCACCTACGCATATCGTTTTTTTTTTTTTTTTTTTTTTTTTTTGTTTTTTTTTTTTTTTTTGTTTTGTTTTGTTCTTTGCCTCAATCCTGTTATTAAGCTCAGAACTCGAAATAGAGTTAGAGAAAAAAAAAATATCGAAAATTCCCTGCATCAATAGCCTGAAGTTGTTATTTTGAATCGAAATACTTGAAACAATGCTTTTCTTTTTAAACCAGCATTAAATGATACATCAGCACAGACATACAGACTCACACACGCAAGCATGTACTTATTCCGGTTTTTTAATGGAAAGGTTAAAATAAAATTATTTTTCTTCTCCTTTCTTCATTATTATTATTGCTGTTGTTGTTGTTATTACTGGATATTATTTATCCATAAAATGCTTATAAATCGAGAAAGACCATAGTAAGAGTATTATTATTATTATTATTATTATTATTATTATTATTATTATTATTATTATTATTATTATTATTATGACTGAAAAAAAAAAAATCTCCTTAACATCATTCGGAAAAGAGACAGTCAATTAAATCTTAAATAAAAAGTTTAGTTATTTTGCAACATTAACTAAAAAGAAAACCAAGAAACAATACAGAGACAAATAACATCAGCGTTGCCGATTTGATATTGAATCTTATTTAAAAATAATCACAAAAATGACAAGAATTAAAAACAGAATGAGAAAGAAAGAAAAAGTTCAGAATGAGAGAAACAAAAACAAAAATCATCAATCTTCTTGAACAGAATAAATATTTTTGTCTGGAGATGCTGAAATCTGATACACGACAGAGCCAAAGCTTTAATGATGTCCACGTTTTCAGTTAATGAATTCTCGCAAAATAAAGATCAGAGACGGAACCAGGATTTCAAAAGCAGGAAGAACGTCAGAAATAAAACATGTTCAGTTTAGACTAAAAGTTAATTTTTTTTTTTTTTTTTTTTTTTTTTTTTAAATTAAAGCAAGAACCCAGATATCGCGCGCATAGCAACCCAACTCTTGGAATTGCGTAGAATCTCTCCTAGAAATGATTTCCTCTGTGCTTCTGTATCAGAATGAAGTCTGACAAATAAAACAAAACAACAAAAAAACCACCAAAAGAAACCAAACATATGTAATCTTTTTATTTTTTTATACTTTTTTTTAAGACTAAGACGAAAAGAATAAATTTAAATCTTGTCACATTTACTCTGTCATTTCCAGCCGTTTCTTTCAGTTCATGAATGTTTAATGAAGCATCTATTTTTTATCTGACTGCTGCATCTGACATAAATGTAACGTTTTGTTACAGATTTAGAATTTTAAATGTTAGATTTATGTCTACATTGAATATAACCAATAAAATGTGTTTTAGATCAATTTTCAAAGCATTTGCACTTACAATAAAATTGTATTAAGTATAGTAAATAGTGGTCTTTAAAGATACAGACACATGCACACACATACAGAGTGAGATAGAGAAAGAGAGAGAGAGAGGGATGGAGCGAGAGAAAGTGTGAATGTGAGTTTGTGTGTGTGTTTGTGAGAGAGAGAGGCAGATAGAGAAAGAAGAGAGAGAGAGTGTGTGTGTGTGTGTGAGTGTGTTAAAAGTCAGAAATGGATTATTATTGTCACTTACCACAAATAGTTGAAAATTAGTCGTTAGTATATATTATTAAGTATCCTCAACATTATCTTTTTAGGAACAACTGCGAAATTAAATATGCTCTGTGCTTCCTGAAGCAGTGCACTTTGTAAATTACAGAAATACTACCACTAAATTTCAAAGTGAGGTTAGGGCATGATTAGAATGAAACAAATTTATGACGTCAGTGAAAAAGAGCAGATGGTGCCCTTTAAGCACTTATTTTAATACTTCTATTGAGTACCTTATGTAAAGAAGATAAAGACGAAAAGGAAGATCATTAAAAAAAAAAAAAAAAAAAAATTAAAATTTAAAAACATTAGTGAAAAACAATCAGAGTGAACCACAAACAAATCCGGTAAAAAGAGAGAGAGAGAGAGAGAGAGAGAGAGAGAGAGAGAGAGAGAGAGAGAGAGAGAGAGAGAGAGAGAGAGAGAGAAAAGAAAATCTGGAACACAAAATTAACAGATCGCTTAAATTTCTACCAAAGAACAAGTCTGAGGGAGTGTTTCCTAAAATCGCAATAACCAGATATTTGTTTGTGTAATCCATTACACCAAGAATGTAATTATTAGACACGAAATGTCACCAACAGCAATTTCTTTATAGTACTGTTTTTTTATTTAAGATACACATTTCCTATTTAGAATTATCAAATAAATTAGGTTATTGGTTCCATGTGCAAACATTTAAATAAAACTCATAAAAGTACTTTTTCAAGTCCTAAAAGGCGGTTATCATTTCTTCTTATTATTATTATTATTATCACGATCATCGTCGTCGCATGGTCGTAATCATCATCACCTTTGCCATCATGATAATGATAACAATGATTATCATAAATATAATTAGTATTTATTACTATCATCGTCATCATCACAGTCACTATCGGCAGTACTAAGATGATGGTTACGATAATAAAGGTGATGAAGATTTTTATTACTGTTCTAATTTCAACCATGATAATGATGATGATGATGATGATGGTGATATTTCTGGTTTTAGTTCTGTAAATTTATGTACATCATGACGTAGTTGTCGTCACAGTCGTTATTCCTATTTTAATTGCGAAAAGAGAAACTCTGTAAGCTGACGTGCAGCGCTGTTAAACTAAAACAAACTCATTACAACAGTTAATGTACACCTTGGCTTTTCAGCTAATCCTTTATATAATGATTATCGTAATGAAATATCGCACGCGGTTCCAGGATTACTGAAATACTTCGAGAACGTAACATTCAACTCGAAATGAGCTTCATTAAAATGAAACAATAGCAACGAAAAAGAGTAAGAGGGGCGCTGTCTGTCAGGATTTGCTTTAACAAATATGTAAATGTTGCTAACCATCACCTCGACGTAAAATCGATATATATATTCGGAGCTACAAATTTAATAACTAATTTTAATCCGATTCTCAGGTCGTTAATGAGATTAGCCACTCTCGGGGACATTCATGTCAAATGCACTGAAAAGGTTCGAGGTTAAAGTTGTTACGGTTTGTGGAGTCTGCGTAACTCAGAAACTGATTAATTAAACAACAACACCAGTCGTCATGTTATATCTACAAAAAAAGTGTATTAATTAATATATATGTCCGTGCGTGGGTGTACGTAGTTATGTATGTCTGAAAGTATTTACGTAGGTATGTGTATTTATATGTACTTACGTATGTTTGTATGTGTGTATATAAAAAATAAGGTATGTAAGTAAAATTCCATTACAGAGATCGCTAAGTTATAAAAAAAATTTGGAAAATGGTTATTGATTAAGGAACTGAAACTATTTTTTTTTTGCATTCAGAATAATTGTAATGGAAGTTACGAATCATACAGTGTCATTTATCTTAGAACAAATTTACCGCATTGCGAAAGAAGAGTTCATAAAACTAATGACGTCAAAAATTAAAGGAATGTGTGTAAGTAAACATATAGTCATTTACAAACACAGCACAGACACATAAACACACAACAACAACAACCCATACTTTTAAATACACATTCTTACACACATACAAATACAGATGCACCCTTAGAGATATAAACGCAGACAGACAAAGACACACAGAAGCAAATATTCGTGACCATCAACCCAATTAAAATAAGACACGTATTTCTAGGAATACTTGAACACTGAAATTATTAGTAATAAATGCAGCAGAGATGTCTGACGTTTTGTGCTGGTATTGATTTTGAATCCTATGAGCTTAGCTTCCCAGTCGCCATGGAAGCTCGTCATCCGCAAAGGATTAGGATGAGTGTGGCTGAAGCTAACCAGTCTGTTATATTCACAATCAGATGTGACTAGCTTTATTATTAGAACGATGCGCTAGATAAGTAGATTAAGGGAAAAAGAAAGAGAAGAAAGAAGTAAAATTACGGTTTAGATGTGAAAGCAGAGTCCTGTTTGTTCGAGCTATCGTGGGAATATGGTGTAGAATTGTGTGTGTCTATATGTGTGTTTGTGTGTGTGTGTGTGTGTGTGTGTGTATGTATTTAAATATGTATTTATGATATGTGTATGTTTGTATGTATGCATGTACGTATCAGTCTCTCTGACTGTCTGTCTCTCCAGTTATCTGTCTCTTGTTAAAATGAAACCAGAAATAATATTAAAATGTCGCCAGTCAGTGGATTACTCTAACTTAACAACTTAATGTGCTCACCACGTCATTTTGAAATTCCAGCCATTTATCATTTATTATGCATTTATTACTGTTAATATTAAAATATTAATGTTTAGGTGTTGTTGAATATTCATTCTTTCTTTCTTCTCAGGAATGGTATTTTACAACAGTTGCACATTTTTTGCTGAGTTTTATCTGAAAAAAAAGACCCCCACCAAAAAAGCCCAACAACAACAAAGATGCTCGATGTATTCCCCATGATTGATCCAGTGATCCACTGGACCTGAGAAGACAGTTTACTTGTTGAAATAGAGCAGACATGAGAAAATGATTTAAAGAGAATTTCAAGTTTCCAAGTCAGTGGTTTCTGAGTAACTGTGATTATTGTTATTTATTTCTTCAAAGGTGGTATTAAAGAGGAGATCGCTGAAGCTATTCCATGGGCTATTCTTATCAGTTAGCTGCAAGAAATTTTATAATGTGCCTTCCCGTAGTCAAAAAAAAAAAAAAAAAATATATATATATATATATATATATATATACATACGTCCAAACCAGTGCTTCAGCAACAGAGATACAGTCCGCTTTTTCTACTAGCTTATGAAGTATCTACAATTCTGTAACAATCTTTGGACAGGTGCCGAATGTGGGCGAAATAATCTCTACGTTATCTCTCATTATTTTTTCTTTGTCATTAACAGTATTCACAGCTGGAAGGGATTCACAGGGATACGCGGTTCCGGTCAATCACGTTTGTAATTTCCGACGTTCACTTAATGTCGATTAGAGGCAGAATTCTTTTCTTCAGAGCGCGCGTTTGACCGTGTCAGTTGGCAGCGGTGTGATTGAAACTGAATCTGTTACGAAACTGATACAGTACAAGAGAATGTATTAATTATTTACTACACAAACCAAACAGAAAACTACTATTTGCAAATGATAAATTTTGTCCGAAGTGAAAAAGTTTTCATTAAACATGAAATGTGATTTTTTATATATATTAATCTTACAAAATTTTAAATGCCAAATCAGCAATTTTCTTCCTCTTTTTTTTAACTTTTTTTTTTCTCTCTTATTAAGATCTTTCAAGAGACAAAATCAAAATGATTAAACATCGTTAAAGTCAAATCGCAACAAACTGTCAACTTTCTGTTAATAATTGGTGTCGAATATAATAACAGTAACCGATACAGAGAATTTATTATTTCGTTTACTGAAGAAAATTTAATTAATTATTGTTTTAACGACACCATACAAAATAGTTTTAATACTTTTAATCTGATGCAATAGCTTTTTTATGAAAGAAACTATGCACTAATAAACAAACTGAGCAATCTTTTATGAGCGTCTTTTTATTTATTTTTATTTTTTTTAAACATGAAAGCACAGTGCATGTGGTTTGAAGCACTTGATATGGAACACCTTTTAGAACTGGAAGTAACTTTGGCCAAAAAAATGTATTTTATATATAAAAATATCAATAAAACAACACCTACATAAAATGTGATGGATTTTCTGCGCAGAATAATGTTTTGCAAAATAATACGAAATAATGGTATAAAATATTAAATTATTTGTGAAGAGCATAATAAAAACCGTTGAAGTTATTTCGTAAACTACTTTGTCAAATGAAAATGAACGTTGTCAAATAAGCGTTCATTAATTTTGATTGCTTTATCAATAATTTCCATTTCGTTTCCTTTCTCAATGCAATATCGGCGGCTGAAATTTTAATGAATTTTCTTTTCAAGATATTTCAGCCCAATGGGGTTAAAGGGTTCAAGTTTGTTTGAAAAAAAATGAAGAAGAAATTAATAAAATTTTGCAAAATAGAATAAAATAATAACTTATAAATTAACGTAACTTAAATTTCATCGATTAAGCAATACTCTCTCTCTCTCTCTCTCTCTCTCTCTCTCTCTCTCTCTCTCTCTCTCTCTCTCTCTCTCTCTCTCTCTCTCTCTCTCTCTCTCCCAAATAAAATTAATTGAAATACCATTAATCCGTTCCAGCCACCCCAAAACCACCCAAATTTTTTGTAACATGTTTTTAATAAGAAAAATGTATGTACAAATGATAAATATTGTATAAAAACAAAATAAAAGAGAATGTAAAGAAATAAATTGGTTTTGTAAAGTGTACAGGGTTAGGGTTTCTCCATCTTTTCATGGACAGAGGTTTGCACTTTGGAAATTATTTTAACGCCTATTGCTGGAGTTGCAGCCTTTATCGACTCCTTCTGCTTCAGTATGGTACTTATAGTAAAATTACTACACTCGTACTGCCTGGCCATGTTGACTACATGCACACCTCGCTCATGTTTTTCTATGATTTCATGCTTAAATTCAATGGACATCATCCGCTTCTTCTTCTCGGCACTGTCCTTTGCACTCACTTTCTTAGGATCCATGGGAATTTGGCAAAATATTGAATAAAACGCGAGCACAACGCAACAGAGATGCTTCAACGGCGAGATAACCATGTGATGTAAACAAGTGAGACGGGGGCTGCTGGGCGGATGTTGTGTTGTTCGTTGCGCCAAATAGCGGCGGCATATCTGAAGCTCGATCGTGACTCGGATTTTGGCTCGCAGCTCAAAGCAAAAAATCGACCAGGCGACTGCTCTAATGTCGGAAAACTCGTAAGTTGGAGCACTTCTGGTTTCAACGTACACACACTGACACATACAAAACCAAATTCTGTTGACATGGTCATATAGGTTCATAAAAGTTCATAAAAATCAGAGAGAGAGAGAGAGAGAGAGAGAGAGAGAGAGAGAGAGAGAGAGAGAGAGAGAGAGAGAGAGAGAGAGAGAGAGAGAGAGAGAGAGAGAGAGAGAGAGAGAGAGAGAGAGAGAGAGAGAGAGAGAGAGAGAGAGAGAGAGAGAGAGAGAGAGAGAGAGATTTATGTATTGTCATCGGTATAATTTCAAACTAATAGAAAAAGCCGATGAAAAATACAATGACACTTTTATACAGTTATGCTTTCATACATCCATACATTTATTCACCCACACATTCACACAAACGTGATTTTATCCTAACCCATCTCTCTAAGGAATACACTAATAGTATTTCGGCCAAAGTGGTATGAAGACAACTGCAGATAGTACATACTTGATGATGCAGTAAACGTGACAAAGCCTTGTTAGACATACTGATTGTTAGATAACTCTACATTATTACCTCCACAATTATTTCACTCATCGACATTTTTGAGACTGAAACATGATTTGGAAATATCGTTCATACAGACGATTATTAGCGACATAAAAATAGAAGGATGAATCAGAAATGAATCATGAAATAATGACGAAACGAAGTTTGTTCCTGTCACACAAATAAACACAGCCTCCTTCCTTTTATTAACATATATTAAAATGAACTGATATGTATATATGTATGTATGTATGTATGTATGTATGTATGTATGTATGTATGTATGTACGAACAAGATATGGTCTTTGGCTGGTTTTAAACTAAACAGGCTGGAACTGTTGGTCTTGCGGGGCATCTTAAAAGATAATTGATATGCAACTCAAATCCTATGTTATTAGCTAGGGATTTTAAGCTTTTCTCATAGCTTAACACATCGTCATGTTAATATGAGACCATGAGTTTCATTCCATGAACCATTTACAATAACTTCAACTGTTACCTGCAGTGATAATAACAACCATTTCAACACTGTTCCATCCACCAATGTGATTCCATGATATCCTGTTAACATATTACAACACTGACTTGTCTGATTTCTTTTAGCCTGTTAGGAGAAGAACATGTAGAATAAAAGAGGAAGAAAAATTGAGTAGGAAGAAGAGGAGGATTTGATGATGATGATGATGATGATGAAGGGAAGGAGAGTATTTTTCCCCCCAGCAAATTCATATTTGTCTAATTAGAATTAATCATGATGGAGTAGACGTGAAGATAATCTAACTAACTGATCTGTCCTTTGTACAACTGAGAGGAAAAACAAGATTCAGCTTTTCTAATTACTCGTTATCTGAAAGATGTATTTACACACGCGCTGCTTTCAGTGCTGCTCAGATCTAGAGTGTAGCAAGAGGAAATATTCAGAATGCAAATCAATATGACAGTTTACGACATTTTTATTCCAATTTGTTATTTCAACTGCAGAGGTTTCTTTAATGTATTTTATTCGCATTAACTCGACGGCAAATCCTTCTGGCAGTCACGATCGCCAGAGATAAACGAGAATAAAAGATGCCGATATGAAAATCTGTCTGCTGTTGACTCTTTCAGTGAAGATATGAAATACAAATATATATCTACCAGAACAAATAGAAAACTGCTTCTTGAGGACAAGTATTTAAGTAGAATGTCCAAAATGATCTACTATCTGGATCTGAACTTGTAGAGATGGTCTCTTTACTATATATTTGTGTATCTCTTCCTCTCTCAGTTCAGTTTGTTCAATACTCTCTCTCTTTCCGTTTTTCTCTATCTCTTTGTCTTTCTCCTCTGTTTCCAGTATCTCTCTGTTTCTTTTCCTCTCTCTCTCTTACACACATGCGCGCGCTCCGTTAATCAAACACTCACACTTACCATACACATTTAGCTTTATACAGAAAAAATAACACATGTGCTCTCCTTGGAAAATAACATAAAACAGTTTCATGTTAACAGCCAGAGGAGGTGACGTACTGATCTACAGCACATCTAATTGTGACAGAACTCTAACTAGTTGTTAAAAGTGAGTTTTAGGTGTTGAACGCAATAACGATAACCTTCATTAGAATGTATCATTACTGGCGTTAAATATATAATTAGTTTCGCATTAGCCGAAAAGGTAGGTATCAAATATAGATTATTGATAATAATGGTCTGCAATAAAACTTACAGATGAGCCAGAATGTACCTCTCAATTAATGTTGAGGTCGAATCTCCATTATAAGCTCAGGACTGGATTTATGCTTGCGCGAAACGAAGTAAAGCATATGGCTCTGCAGTTTAAAATTGGCTTTAATAATCATGGAAATTAATTTCTTTCTGTTTTGGTTTTTCGTTCTTTCTTTATTCACGATTCATTATCTGTATTTGTCAGTTAGGAAAAACGTGCTTTCCCCAAAGAACTAAGCCTCGCCAGGTCAAACTTCTACCCTGCATAAGCTTTATTCCTGATTAAATTTGTTCAGATATGATCACTAAACCGACGGATCTCTGATTAATCAAACAACGCACAAACTCTGTTTTTGGACAGAAATATCGAATCATCTAGAGTTATATTTTAAAAAGATATTAACAGTTTGCACAATGTTTTATGTGAGGCATTTTGTTTGTTGATGACAATATCAAACAACATGATCCAAACCCCATCATACTTGAATGTATTTGCTTTAGTTGTCTTTATATAAATATGTGTGTGCGTGCGTGTGTGTGTATAGATAGATAGATAGATATAGATAGATATATAGATAGAGTTACTGACAGATAGATAGGTAGAGATTTACAGATAAATAATAATAATAATAACAACAACAATAATAATAAATATTATTATTATTATTATTATTATTATTTATCTAAATATCAGGTGTTTCTGAAATAGCTTATTTTAACAGTCTTAAACATTACGTCAAGGAAATCAAATCATCGTTATATATTTAAAATAGCCTGGCAACCAAACGGAATCAACCAAAAATAGTTTAGCTGTTTATTACTTTTCAGCAATAATCAAAATTGCAAATAAATAAATGTTTGCGAAAAACACGATATAATTACATAATTTTTAAATATCTTAATATAGTGAAGAACCAATATGCCTAACAATAGTGTCAAAAATTAAGGGGAAAAGAAGAAAAAAATAAACAAATAAAATATAAATATATTTTAAAAATAGTTTTACTAAGCCAAATATTATCTGCAAGAAAAGATAATTAAACATGTCAGATTTAAAGAAAGAAAAACAACCTGGAAATACTCAGATAAAGAGTTTTAAAATACTCGTGAAATGTTTTATAATAAACTTTGAGATAAAAAATATGTATTGTCAACTTAAGCTTCAAAACTTCACATAAAATAATATTTTTACTTTAAAATATAGACCATCCATGCGACACGTCAAGTAGTTATAACTTCACAATTTATAACTTCACTTCATTTTTCTTAACCTCAGAACGCTTTTAACGAAGTCATAGCTTGTGTACACGACAGGCGTACCTGAAGAGTTATCCGGTGAAAGCATAATAAACTGCATAGACGCTTTCCACCCACTTTCGATTTTAACTCTTAAAATTCAAAGAATCGATACAGATTTCATGAATCATGCTTCCATATGTTTTCTGATTAAAGTCAACAAACGACAAACAATAAAGACTCACCTCTAGAACTTTAACTATTCCTGATCCAAAATCCACTACAAGACTTCTTCGAATCCAGGCTATCCGAAGATTGCTTTATCCATCCAGTGGAGAGATTCTAACAAGCCTACTGCATTATCGTACCAGCTTTTAGAGTGTGTTCGGCTTATGACTGATCCAGAAGGCGTGAAAATCTCCCATCCGCGAATTCCAACAACCGCAGAAATCAATACCACAGCGAACTTCTTTATCATAATACGTGCGCTGAGGGGACTTCATGAATAATTCACGAGGTATTGCTAGCTTTACCAGACGGGTGTGATTATTTATATATTTATTCAATTATTTAGTAGTTTGGGGGGGGATTCTGTCTGATATGAATAAATAAACAATTAAAAAAGAAGCACAAGGAAAACGAAAAAAAAGAAAGAAAAAAGATCACGTTTTGTTTAAGTAAATTTGCGCTAGCGCGTGATGGTATCAGAAATGCGTAATGCAATTCATCAGTCTGAAGCACATGGATAAATCGATATTTGTTAGGAAGAATTGCCATAGTTACATGTGCAACGATCTGTACTGTCATCTGATCAATCGACGTAGTTATCGCCCGTGTTTTGTCTGCAGAACAATAGACGACAAAGAAAAGGAATAGCTGCTGTATCATAAATCGGTAAACTGTTCACTCGCAAAATGTCATCCTGGCTGCGCAGAAGTCAATATATTTTATTTTTTTACAGAAGACATTCGCTTTCTTACAGATGGTCAGTTATAAGATCGAATTTGGCTAGCGGATCCTAAAACATCTTTGGAATCTGGAGACGATATAGATGATAAGACTTTTCTTTTTCACTAACTTATTAACGTAACAGTGCTATAGATAAATATTTCAAGGCACCTTCTTCGCGAACTGTCTAAGGAAGTAAGCTGAAATTTTGATTAGATATAATAATACAGAGAGCTAGAACTATATATGTATGTATGTATGTATATGTATGTATGTATGTTAATGGGAAAAGTATATATATAAGCGTAACTGAACTTTTTCCCATTAACATGCACACACGGGGGTTTCGTAAAATATCTAAACATGGAATATATATAAATTGTATTTTAATGTATTTATTTATTTATTTTTTTTTTTTTTATTGATTGATTGATTTATTTTTATTGTTATTATTTATCTTTTTTTTTTTTTTTTTTTTAGTGTGTGTGTTCAGATATAATCTAAATCCATGGCTCAAATTTTCAAAACCGCCGAATATAACCAAATCCACAGTAAAACAAACACAACTATTAAATTCCGTTGAAAACAAACCGTGTCCCATAATCACCACTAAGACTGTATTACTCTCATTATTCAGCTGTCCTAGACACGTGTTGTTTGTCTTACAACTACGAACAGAAGGTTTCGATTATAACAATTAAAACGCCCCCTCATTGTACAAGAAATGTCTGTAATTACACATTCCTCCTCATCCATAAAAATTAAACAGTATCGTTGAGCATACAGACGTCAATACCGTGTTACCTCTAACAGTTTATATCATCATCTGTGTAGTGACTGAAAACTGTTTCAGTTATAACTCGTTCATGGTATAAATAAAAAAAAAATAATAAATAAACAAATAAATTTAGTTTCGTGATGTGAAATAACAAGACGCTGGATTCTTAGGCAGGCAAACTGTCGGGAGAGAACCAAATATGGTATATAGGAGGCTATAGAAATGAATATGTTATTATTATTATTATTATTATTATTATTATTATTTCAATACACAATTTGAGGAAAACACCATTTACTTTTGCGACAGATTTATCATATTTTCTATTTGAAAATTTTTCTGAAGTCATTATGACCTAAAAATGTCAGAACCTTTTGTCTGGTGTATTTTTTTATTTGTTTATTTGGTCGAAAAGCTTGATATTTTTTTCAATGTCATAAAATATACATATACCTGAACGAAAAACAACACAAATACACACACACACATACATATACACACATACAAAATGAACACACGCAGATAAAGAAAATCCACCCTTTATGCAAGAACAAAATATATTAAAAAACCACAGAAAAAAAGGAGCAAAAAAAAAAAAAAAAAGGAACAAAGAAAGGAAGAAAGCCCACCAAAGAATCAGAAAATTCAGTTTACGACGAAATCAACATTAGATAATGGAACGACATTTTTGAGTCTTGGTCGATAACTGCATTTAGCAAAAGGAATAAGTCGATCACTTCTGCTGCCAGTGAATATCACCCATTCTTTGAAGTAACGTCAACAAAGAGAATATCGTGCTTTGTTCTGAACGCTGGCGCTGCCTTTCTTCTAGAAACACAGTCAGTTCTTCTTTGACGTAAACATGTTTTTATCGTCTGAATATTAATCTTGTTTTTACGTTAATTGTTTTCTCTATGTGTAAAAAAAATAAAAAATAAAAAAATAAAGAAGAAAGAAGAAGAAAGCAAAAAGGTCATACACATCTAAAAACATCGAAATTTAATACATTTGGTTTGTTCGAAGATTCAAAAAAGCAATATTTTATTATTATTGTTGTTGATGTTGATGTTGCTGTTGTTATTATTATTATTGTTATTATTATTATAAATAGAGAATGTTTCACGCAGATCACAATCAATTTAAAAATAGCCTTTAATACATTTTTATCGCTATTTTTTTAATTTTTGATTATTTTATTTTTATTATTATTATTATTATTATTTTTATTTTATTTTATCGTATAACGTT
This sequence comes from Chrysomallon squamiferum, assembly GCA_012295275.1. Lineage (NCBI taxonomy): Eukaryota > Metazoa > Mollusca > Gastropoda > Neomphalida > Peltospiridae > Chrysomallon > Chrysomallon squamiferum. The sequence continues at coordinate 36,137,919 of CM022665.1, read as the reverse complement.
ACAGTTCGCTACCCTAGAACTAAAATATTTAAACAAGGGAGATAAACACGAGAGATTTATTTGATAAGCCTTCTTTTTTATATCCCTTCCTTGGAAAGACGTAGACAACCAAAACCAACAGAATATTTATCGATACCTGCCCATCTGTAATAGTAAAATAAACAAAAATATAGAGAGGTAAACAGAGGGAAAAACACACACACACACACACACACACACACACAGAGAGAGAGAGAGAGAGAGAGAGAGAGAGAGAGAGAGAGAGAGAGAGAGAGAGAGAGAGAGAGAGAGAGAAAATGATGATGAAGATCAAGATATTAATAATAAACAATAGGCTGATGATGAAATAACGACAAAGAAGATGTAAATAACAAAACAAAAATAGTGATAATCAACAATATATTGATAATAGGCAAACTTGATGATGAACAATATGTTGATAATAAACAATGTTGATTATAAAAATATATATTTGTGATGAATAATATTAATAATGATCAAAATATTAATTATGAACAATATTAATGATGAACAATATGTTGATAATAGACGAACTTAATGATGAACAATATGTTGATAATAGACAAACTTAATGATGAACAATATGTTGATAACGAACAATTTACTCATACTCAACAGTGTTAATGATGAACAATATATTGATAATAGACAATCTTAATAATAAAAAGTATGTTGATAATGAACAATGCTGATGATGAACAATAAACTGATAATAGACAAACTTAATGATGAACAATATATTGATAGTAAACAATCTTAATAATAAAAAGTATGTTGATAATGAACAATGCTGATGATGAACAATAAACTGATAATAGACAAACTTAATGATGAACAATATATTGATAGTAAACAATCTTAATAATAAAAAGTATGTTGATAATGAACAATGCTGATGATGAACAATAAACTGATAATAGACAAACTTAATGATGAACAATATATTGATAGTAAACAATCTTAATAATAAAAAGTATGTTGATAATGAACAATGCTGATGATGAACAATAAACTGATAATAGACAAACTTAATGATGAACAATATATTGATAGTATGTTAATAATAGACAATATTGATAGTGATGTTGAGTGACAATTTCAGAAGAATAAATGTTGAACAATAATGTTAGTGACATTTCAGAAGAATAAACTGATAATGGTAAACAAAATAACAAAAAAGATAACAAGTACGAAGCTTAAAGACTTGACAATGAATAATACACGAACAAAAAAACACAGAAACTGATGATAGGATAGAGACAGAGAATCCAAAATGCATTCGATGTGTAAATATATCTACACACCTAACTAATTATTTATTTCCATTTCTGTAGGTTTATTACCCTCATTTTGAACGACAAACAGGAAAGTGCTATCCATAAATACAACACCGACATCTTTCCTGTGAGGTAAATGAGCTTTGGTCATCAACCTGAACATACTGCTCAATTTGATGTGTGAAATCTGATTTACTTTATTAGCAATACTGTAGTGTTCGCCTTAAATACATCCTTTCTATCCACGAATTCCATTTTCTGCATATATTTAATTAATATTCTTTTGTAATTATAGTGGTAGTTACTGATCATATTCTTATGATAATTAGGAAAAGATATGTATTATTATAATGTCTGGAGTTTTCGGCTGTTGACCGATGTCTTTGCAATTAGAGCCTTGTAATAAATAGGTTCTTGTCGTCTAAGAAAAGTACCCGTGTTTCTGAGTATGGGTGTGCTAATCATATATCATCTGCTGTTTTCAATTATTTATAGAAATTAAACAGACCTAAACTGTATTCTGACAATACACTAATTAGTGTAACACTATGAGCTTTGTCTCTCGCATTTTATTAATAATCACATTATCAACAACAACAATAATAATGAAAAGAAGATAAAATAAAAATAATAACAACAATAACAACCCATTTTTCTTATAATAACAGTAGTAGTTGTAGCAGTAGTAGTAGCAGCAGTAGCAGAAGCAGCTGTAGTAATGGTAGTTATAATAGTGAAAGCAGTAATAACAGTAATAATAGCAACAGTAGTAGTAGTAATGGTTGTTGTTGTTTTTGAAATAATGTATTTTAGTATAATCTGACTACCCAAGCCATACATTCATTATAATATTAAAGTTGTTTTGTATTAATATTAAGTGTGTGTAGTGATAGGAATGTGTATCTAAGGCTATGCAAACAAATATCTTATTATTTCTAAAACTAACAGAAAACAAAGCTATTTCTAAAGATCAAACTCAGCTAATAATAAATGTCATAAAACATAAAAATATTTTTTATTATATGTTGAATACATACGCACAGTTGAACAACAAAACAGAAATATATATATATAACTCACTCGGAGAGAGAGACAGACAGGCAGAGTAAGAGAGAAAAAGAGACAAAGAGAAAGAAAAAAAAGAAAAAAGAAAGATATAAAAGAAAAAAAAGTTAACCGTATTTTCTAATCTCTTCAAGAAAACAAATCTATCCCTAAAAAACACATGAATTATCCTCCATGTTTTTTTGTGGATTTTTCGCGAACACCTGTCGATTTTGCCTCATTTTCTCTTGCAAATGTTTCTCCGTGTGATCCATCGTTTAGAAGTATGTTTGTGACAGGCACACAGAGTTGCCTAGAGATTAGGTATTTCTGGACACTGTCATCGCGTACGTCGAGGAAGTCATTAATAAATTCTGACACGGGGCTCTGTTACTAATATCGGCCAGTAAATACGTTCAATGCGGTGTCCATCACAACGTAATTAAACCGCTAGAAACGTAATAGAAAAATATTTGTTTCTGTATTTTTATACGACAATAATTTAAACAAAATATCAGACCTCAGGCAGTTCAATTTCATCTCTTTGCCACAAAACCATTGGTAATATAGTTTTTTTTTTATATATATAAATATATATATGTGAGACAAGATGGTAAAATGCTGCTATTTTCCTGACAACAATTTCCGCAATCAATGAAAACAAAGTTCTGTCGGCAGTTTGAACTGATTATTACGACAGCCCTGTTTCAGTTAAATATGTTCCAATGGCTTATCGGCCTACATTAATTTTGTAAACATTTTCTGAAGGTTTTGCGAGTAATATTAATTTGATATTTATAGGGACCTATTAAAGAAATAATCCATGAGATATGGCGGTGCGGTACGCATGGTGAGATACAATTCGTACGTTAGCGCGCTCGAATAAATAAATAAATAAATAAATAAATAAATAAGAAAACCAAAGGGATTGTTATAACCTCTGCCCAATGTTTGAATGATCTGGTAAATTTCAGTTATCTCTGTTTGCACACTTAGTAAAAGAAAAGAAAAGGAAATAGTTTAATAATAATAATATTAATAATAGCAATATTGCTACTACTACTATTACAACTACTGCTACTACTACTACTACTACTACCGCTACTGCTGAAACCAGTGATCAAGGATTTTGTCTGGTTGGCCAGAGAACAGCTGTGAACTTTTTTCAGGTTGTCCTCCCGAAGATTAGGTTGGCCTGAGTTATTTCTGTACCAGGAAAATAGAATATTCTAAGTATATCTGATGTGCATGTACTGAACTGAATCTGAAAAGGAACACTTAACAACTAATAATCTGAAATGTTACCATTTTAACTCGGTGATAAAACAGTAGGGTGGTGACTGGTGTTCTGAAATTAAAAATAAGACAGCAACATGACCTGCATACATTTCGCCTATCACAAGCGAAGCGGATGGGAGTGAAAGTGAATGCGTGGGCCGGGATTTTGGTACCAGCTCTGTCTAACAGTGGACTATATGTCTAAAAACGTTGCTTGAGCAGGCTTTTAAACTCCTCACAAAGGTGATTTTTAAACGTTGTACAACAGGCTGCCATTGTGACCGTCTGGGTTTGTCCGACAGCAAATCAGACAACAACCACTGTTACTAAGACTACTACTATTACTTCTACTACTGCTACTATTATTTCTGCTTTTACTACAAATTTTGCTTCTATTATTATCACCACCACCACTGTTACTACTACTATTACTACGATTATTATTATTATTATTATTATTATTATTATTATTTCAATTCTACTATTAATATTACTACTGCTGTTGCTACTATAACAGTTCATTTGTTGCTGATCGTGTTCATGACTTAAATGTCAGCATCTGTAACAGTACTAAATCGGATTTTGTTTCATTGTGACGTAAGTACTTTAAATTATAGATTATCCACAGAATGTAACCACAGATGTGTAGAGCCAAGGATACACACACACACGCGCGCACATACACACACACTCTCTCTCTCTCTCTCTCTCTCTCTCTCTCTCTCTCTCTCTCTCTCTCTCTCTCTCTCTCTCTCTCTCTCTCTCTCTCTCTCTCTCTAAAAAAACGTTAAGATCTTAAAAGTATTTCATTTTGTTGCAATAAACGATTCATGATCTCATATCCGTTAACCTTTCCTAAGCGTACTTAAATAGTTATAGATTTTGTTTATTGGAAACTGTTCAGTTCGTTGTCTCATTAGTAAAAAAAAAGCCTTCTTTGAAAATTTGTAGATTTTACAGCATCATGTTAGACAAAAAACTCCATTCTCCGTACTAAGACATCAGTGATTGAAATACAATATAGAGCCCGTTAATTTCAAATCCGTAATCTATAAATGTCATATGTCTACCTGTTACATCATGCATCTTTTATTATATTTTATATTTTTATTTTTTTATATATATTTTTTTAGAAACCTGGATTATGTTTCTGAATCTCACGAACCTTTGTTAGTTATTTTAGTTCTAAAATAGGAAAGAAAAAAGTAATATAGTGAAAGAAAATCACGAGGAAACAGGATACTAAATACCATTACGAGAATAATATGATTCATTAACAGTGTTTCGTTTGAGTGCAAAAATTCTATCTCCAAGGAAGAATATTAAACTTTCGATGTCTTCGGGCTCTCTTTCTGTTTTTGGTCGAACCACTGAACCATAGTATCATTTTCATTCTTAAGAAGAAAAAAAAAGAAAAAAACAAAAAGAAGGAAAACAAGAAAGGAAAGACAGAAAAAAGACAGAAAAAAGACAGAACAAAGAAGCTAAAAAAGAATATACACGTACATATATATTCTTCAAAATCACAACTGCGTACTGAGGTATCATCAGACATACGTCATTGACAGACAACTTGCAAAGTATAAATGAAACTAGTCGTGTTGGTTTTTTTCTCTCTTTCTTTTTTCTCTTTCCCTTTTGTAACGCCAGAAATAGATTAAAGAGATACAAACAGGAAAGGACGATGGCTTGGTAATCCTAGTTTTATTAACTTCATGGACAGTCGAGAATAATTACAAAGGTTTGACTTTTAAAAAAAAAGTCGACGGTAGAAATTTTGTTCAATTAATTCACTTCAAAGGACGTCACATTTAGAAATACTTTTTCCTGTTACTGATCCTAAATGATCTTCTCTGCTGACAGCGGGATAATAATAGAATTGATTAGGTAATATATTTTTTCCATTTAAAAGATGAAAAAGAGAAGAAAAGGTCGCTAAAAGAAGAAAAAACGTACAAGAAAATGTTTTATGAACTGTGATTAATATAATTCAAAATAAATCATAACATACAGCTGATAATAAAACACAGAAAGATACGTACCTACCTACATACTTACATGCGTACGTACGTACATACATACATACACATATATATATATATATGTATGTACGTATGTACGAACGTATATAAATATGTAAATAGGTATAAATACACACACATACATACATACATAGATACGTACGTACATGCATATATACACATATATATATATGTATGTACGTATGTACGAACGTATATAATTATGTAAGTAGGTAATTATAAACACACATACATACATAGATACGTACGTACATGCATCCGTATATATAATCATTAACAAACTCTCATTTAAACATAAATATATTTTATTACAGTGTCACATCATTCAGTACACAAAATAGTTGTCATCTGTAACTGTTACAGATATGTATGTTTTTGTTATGTAGCAAGATTTTATAGTTAATACAGAAATACAAATTAAATCAAATGTTTACGAGCAAACCATAGTTTAGTACATTAGACATAAAGCAAACATAAACAAGATCTTACATTTTATATGAAAAAAAAAAAAATAATAATAATAATAATAATTTTAATAATAATAATAATAATAATAATAGCAACAGCAACAACATATCTGACATCATTCAACAGTAACAGAGCAGTGGTAAATGGTTAACTTTTCACTGTGAAATAAATTTACGATCGCCGTGTCCTTTACCAAATAGTTTACATATGAATCATTCCGAATACTGAAGCCATATATAACCATAATTATTTACAGGCTAAGGATGACGTATCCGTTGTTGGGTATTTATAAACATTCCAATAACAAGCTCAGTTTAATAAACATGTGAAAAGAATTAAGAATTAAGAATTATTTGCAAAGCATATTGCACAGAAACTGGAATTACACTGGTATTATAATACAAATTATTCGTGTTATAAAGGTTATATTGCAGTGTTGATACCATAATGTATATGACTGACATTACAGTTATGATATAATAAAGTAAATGGTTGGCATTATAATACTGATATTATGTTATGGGTACCATAATGCACAAAACTAATAATATAATAATTATTGGTAATACAGTATTGGAACTAAAAGGCATATGGTTGGATTTACGAAAAGATGATACTGAGTGTAATTTTTCCCCAAAGAAACAAAAAAAAAATTCGTAAATAACGTCTGTTGTGTTAGACAATGATAAGATCGGTCTCTGTCAAAATGTAAAACTATGCTGACATTTAATTTTCATTCTCGGACCAAAAGAAACTTTCAGAACCAATTATCTCAAAAACAACGTTCTGTGAGCTTAGACTATTCTGGCATTCGACAGACAGAAAAATATTTTTTTTATTAAAGTTTTAGTATGTGTAATGAGTAAGAAAATGAGACTAAAATAATAATTTCACGAAAAAAAAAAAATTAAAAGGAAAAAACAAAAACAAAAAGGAAAAGTCAACAAACCCCCTCCAAACCAAATGAAAAAAACAGAAAAGAAAAACATCCCAGAAATCTATAAAAATGCAAGAGCTACTCCTTGTAAGTATATAAAATTACTAAAAAAAGTAATTTATTTGAAATACATCTTTTACAGCTGCATTAAGCCCTTCAGTTAATTCGAGTATCTTTTGATCTGCTTGCTAATCCGTGCTAGAGGGCTTTAACCTGCTACTCATGAAAAAAGACTATATAATATTGTAATGCAGAAATATCTGTTTATAAAATGAATAAGGTTTATGAGAGAAAGTTTATTATTACATATATTTTTATATGTGATGTCATTACTGGGCTATTGAAATACATATATATATAAAGACAGTCATATTATTTACACGTTATTAATATTTTTCAACACATTTTGAAACGTATACAAACAGCGCATAGGAAGAACAAACTCATCACAACCATTACATAAGGATTTTTATGTTTCTGTATCTATGTATGTATATGTGTGTGGTTTATATGTGAGGTGGGTACGTACGTAAATGTTTATGTATGTATGTATGTACCTACAGATATATGTATAATTAAAGAAAGACTTCCAATGTAATACGAACTACTGGAACAAATTTTCAAAAAAAAAAAAAAATTCTGTACACAGCCAACTTGAACTAGTTTTTCTTTATGATTAGTCTAGTTTTACAGCATTATTCTGCTGGCCCCGCAGGCTGGGGAATTTGATTCTACATAATCAGAACATCATTTCTTGTGCACCATGGTGACAGTTTGAGGTCAGCATTAACACGGTTCTTTGTAAACGTATTAATGTCACGACATCGATTCTTCAGTTCTCTGTTTGTGTGGAATCACTGGACCATTTCTACAGCTTCACTTCTGTAAGAGTACTCAAACAACGACTTCAGAGTATTTCTTTCTTTAATATTTATAATTAGGTTTTATACATATATATATTATGCTTTTTTCATGATGCAAATTCCATGAAGATAAAACAAAAATTTATATTTTATTGTCTTTTTAATACGAATAAAAAAGATCTAAAACTGTTACATTTTTCTTTGAAAATAAATTGGATTCGTATTCTAAAGATTAGAAAAAATCGTTTATTCTTTATGAATTATCCTGACCCAAGGTCTTGAAATGAATTTATGTTTATGTATTACATGCATACTAAAACTGAATTTGACAAGTTATAGAACGAAATTAATTATAAAGATATCTGTATCTTTCTATCAGAGTATTTAAAACAGTGGTATCCCTAACACTTCTAATCCATTACACTGACAGAAGCGAAGATTGTAATAATAATACTAATAATTACAAGACATATAATTACTGGAACCATGTTGACACCACCGCTGATAAAACAGTGATAATAATTTTGCGGTTAAACTGATGTTGTACTGATTTCATATGACCGTTGTATTAATAATTAAATGGTTGTTCGGAAACTTATACCGAAAATGCCTTTTCATAATCGTGCATTTAAAATATATTTACGTAATAATATGTAAGCTTGTACAATAAAATAGGTGTACATTTCCAGCAAATGAATCATGTTGGCATAACAAATTACAATAGTGATAATGTGATTAAATGGATACTAACATCTATTGTAACAATGGATCTTCAGTATAGTTTAATTAAGAAAACAAAATAAAGGTTTTCGGTACATAATGAGAAGTAAATGAAAATAAACTATATCGCACTGGTATCAGTTTATAATGTTCCTATCACATTGTCCACAGGTAAACAGCATATATATTCCAGCAACTGGAGAAAACATAAAATCTGTTTTATAGAACCAACAGTCTTTTCAAAAATACTTATTAATATCTTACGTTTACTGTATAGAAAAATATATAACAATGTTATAATATCAAACATATGAAATGCCATTTTTATTTTTAAAATATAAATCAGAACAGCTATGAATTATATGAAATATACATGACGAAAGGTTTACTGGCCAAGCGACATGACAGCGACATGTTGCGCTTGAAAGATATGGTTAATAATCCAGTTTATTTCACTATCTTTGCCTGTGATATTTTGAGGGAATTTAAGACTCAAATACAAAAATATTTTATATAGAAAATTCAGGAAAAATGCATTTTTAAAACCTAATGAAATATAAATATCGTCTTTGAAAATGTTTAAAACCATCCAAAGCCTTTAAAATGTGCTCATTTCGCAAAAATATAGATAATATTATAATGAAGATTACATACAGTGATGCAATACATATGAAACAGAACATAAAACAACAATAAATTGTCTGCATTTTATATATACATAATGCAGAATAGAAAATTATTAAAGCAACCTTTTTTTTTTTTTTTTTTTTTAATTACGCAGATGTGTAAAAAGATTCTAATTTTCAAAGACTTCTTATGAATCACATTTTTATTAGTTTTTTATTTTCAATATTTTTTGTGGCGACTGTTTCATATGACATCTTTTCATAATAAACTTTCATAACCTGTCTTTGGTCACGTATCATGTAACTTCTCTATACACTGCGGATGTTTTTACAGTAAGTCTATTTTATTACGTGGCTAAACTTATGAAATTAAGGTGTCACTTGGAAATGTATAATAGAGCTGGCAAGAATTAGGCACTTGAAGCAGATGAAAACTTTAACACTCTACCCTTTCAACTTCTAACATGTTTTTATAAACTTTGATTGAAGTGTTCACAAAAGAAAAGGATAAGATCCTGTTTAAGGACCTTAATCATGGAAAACTTTTTTCAATATAACAGTTTTGAAAACATACTGATAATTATGTGAATAACGGTTTGAAAAAGAAGTTTCAGTTTTTGTTTTAAATAAATCTATTCACTGTTAGTTATTCTCCTTGAAGGTTATTGCGAGGCACAACTGTTGTGGGCACTTTCTGAATACATCAGTCAGTATGTAACTCATTTTATTAGTCATTTTATTAGTCATTTTATTACGAGTAGTAGTAAGTAACCGAAATAGTATTAGTAATAGTAGTAGTAGTAGTTGTTGTTGTAGTTGTGGTAGTAGTAGTAGTAGTTGTTGTTGTTGTTGTTGTAGTTGTAGTAGTAGTAGTAGTAGTTGTTGTTGTTGTTGTAGTTGTAGTAGTAGTAGTAGTAGTAGTAGTAATAGTAGTAGTAAAGTAACAGCAATAGTTCTAATAGTAATATTAATCATAGTAACTGTTGTAATAATGGTTGTAGTAATAGTAGTCGTAGCTATAGTGGTAATCCTAGTAGTTTGTAATCTTTTTATTAAAATAATAAACAGGGTGTTCCAAAAATGAGTATATCATACAAAATAATTTAAAAAAACAACATATATAAGCACATGTACAGTACAGTAGATTCAGAATAGTCTATAGCCACAATTTATGTTTGTACATAAAAAAGCAATTATATTGTTATTTACAAATAAATACGAAATTTTACTTATTTTAAAATAAACAGAAGAAACAACAATGTGATGAATATGTAATATTTAAAAGAAAATTCAACAGTTCACCCTGAGAAATTTATTTAACAACAGTTTTATTTTTAATGCAATAGGCAGAAAAATGTATTAATTTTTCATTTTTAATTATATATATTTTTAATTTTACTTTTTTAACTTTTTTTTCTATTCCACCATACTAACATGGATAGAATAAATCCTTTGTTTACTTAAACAAATAATAATATCAAGAAAGTGTTTGAGTAATGGTTAAGTCATTTATAATGTTTTACTGCAAAGGACAGGAAAATTCATAGAATGGTGAATAGAAAAAATAAAATAAAAACAGATTAAAATGAACTACGCTCGATATATTTATCTATATCTGTATCTTAACAAATCATATAGTAAAAAAACCAACAAAAAAACATATGTAACATAACGTAGGGTGGTCGCGTATGAAAAAGCTATATAAATAGCTTTAATTTGAAATAAGTGAGGAAGTAATGTTAATTAAGTATGAAAAAATATATATATATAAAAAAGAAAAAATGAAATGTGACGATAAAAATCAAAATATACACAAGAGATTTTCCTCTTGCGCATATTAAATATTTAAGGAAATAAAATTTAAAAAAATACTGAAAATGCTTAACTGCTGATAATTAAAAAATTATAAATAAAATATTTGTTTCGTTTTTTTTCAAAGTGAAAAAAACAAACGTATGTGCATATATTTACTTGTTTGTGTAAAATTATCATAAATAATATTCTCGGCTAATTAGCTGAATGTATCGAAATTGAAAAAAGAAGGTCACATATAATTCATCTTTCATATTCAAACAATGTCATAATATGAACCAACAACAATGCAACAACACATAACAAAGCTACAAGGCCACGGATTAACAAATGTATGTCTTAGTATAAGATGACGAAGTCAATATGACTTTGTACTAACTGTCAGTGAATTATCATAATGGAGGATTCTGATAACGAAACAATGACAGCGACATGTTGCGTTTGACAAAACATTTATTTTTATTTTTATTATTTTTTTTTTTTTTTTAACACAAGACTGTGTACTTATCTTCTTATCATAACTAACCATATATATAATATATATAATATTATGGTTCATATCGAAAATAAAATAGATTTATTTCCGTCTTGTTCTTTCCTTTCCGCCCCTGATGCTGGTTATTCAGAAGCAGACTAACAGAAAATTCAAGCCAAAATAGCATCGAGTTTAATTAAATTGTTGCGTGTTATATACTTCCACAGATAATAACACACAGACCTCTAAGATTTCTCTCTGCTGTAAACTATAAAATCGTACTCTCAAGCGTATACAGTTTCACAATAAATTATTAAAATCTCAAATTTCAGAACTTGTGAAAGTTATTTAACGTCATATTTGTTTTTTCTCGACGATGGTGTCACAATATTATTGACTTTCACTATTAACGTCATTTTCCACAAGACTATCGACTTTCTGTGATACTGAATGTCATTATCATAACAAAGGCTACTGATACATCCAATGTTTTTTTTCACACAGTGCCTTCAGGCTGTTGACTTCTATATTCAACGTCATTTTCGTAGATGGTGGCTTAAATTTATTAATTACTAAGACGGTTAACATAATTTTTATATATATATTATGTTACAATATGACTTCTGATTTACTCTGATATTTAACGTCACTTTCGTAAATGGTGCCATAAAAGGCTCTCGACTGTTTCTGATACTTAACGTTATTTTCTTAAATAGTGCCATAAGACTATCGACTTTCCCTGATATTTAAATGTCATTTTCGTAAATGGTGCCACAAAGCTATAGACTTTCTCTGATTCTGAATCATGTCATCCCAGTGAGTCTTTTCTGAACCTGTGCGATTTGGACCAATCAGACAACGTCCTATGATTTCACCGTGGCCAATCAGATCGTGATCCATGACACAGACCTCGATTCCAACTTTCGGAAACAACTCTGCGGGAACGTTGAAGGCTAGAGCCTCGTTCCAGACAGGCGTGACGGATCCACGACGTACAGACGTCTTCTTGCGTTTCACCTTCTTGCCTTCAATAAGCAATGAGACTCTTACGTACGGATCTGAAAATGTTAACAGTTTTATAATCATTTAAAATAGATTAGAACCAATTCAATAGTTGCATGGATCTCAACAGCAGTACTATTTTAATAATAATAATAATAATAATAATAATAATAATAATAATAATAATAATAATCATGAAAATAACGATGATGACGATGAATTGTCTAGGATGATAATTCCCCAACATCAGTATTGATAAATGGTAATAAGATAACTTTATGTAATATATTACGGGTCCCAATATCAACAGAATCTTAATATTATTGTTATTTTCATTGACGAATTAATGAAACAACAAAGGAAATATTCACATACCAGCAGACGCTGTTGTGTTGGACACTTTTAAATCTTTTGCCTTCATGATGACAACGGTGAGACGTTCAGCGGTGGGGAGATAACTCAGAGAAATTAACAGTTCGCCAAGAACTCCAATAGGCTGTAAATAAAAATAATTAGAAATAGAGGTATATGAGTATCCATATATGACTGGGTGGATGGGTGTTTTGGACTATGAGAGGAAGGATGGATGTCTGGATAGATTATTTATTTATCTATATATGTGGCATGTATATTCATGTAAGTGTATGCATCGAAATGTATCTGTATCAATAACTGATGAGAAAGAGAGAGACAGAGACAGAGAGAAAGATAAAGAGAGACAGAGAGGGGGGAGAAAGAGAGAGATAAATATTGTTCAGTCTGTGCCGAAACATGAGTGAAGTAAAGGAGAGCAAAGCATGATCATATTCAAGCAATAAGTACATTTTTTCGAATTTTTCGGATCTTCCTATGTTCTTATTTAAGTTAAGCTTTACATAATGTTAAATCTGAATGTCACTGTACCAAAATTTTATAAATGCGATTTACCTGTTGGTGTTTTTGAATATCACACCACATTTCAACGCTGTTGCTGATTTCAATTTTTCCCAAATCAATTTCAACCTGGCCAATGAGATTGTGCCGCGAAAATTTGTCATAGTCATATATATGGAATGCTAGCATCTTGTCTTTGACGTCATCGAAGGCCACTGGGAATTTAAAATACTCATTATAATACGGATTGGACGTCCGCCTTTTCACCGATGATTGCCGAATGCGTTCGTCGACAGACGGTACCATAGCGATCCGAATGTACGGGTCATTGAAGCCGCCTAATAACTCTGATGGCGGAAGATCTTGCGCTGACAGAAAAGAAAAATGACATTTGGTAAGACAAAACCGACTGAATGGATGCGTAGATTTCAAAAATTCAGAAAGTCTTTTTATTTGTTTATCAGTCTATGTGAGTCTATTTTCAACATCATCATTAATTTTTATTTAAAGTCTCTCTCTCTCTCTCTCTCTCTCTCTCTCTCTCTCTCTCTCTCTCTCTCTCTCTATATATATATATATATATATATATATATATATACACATATATATATATATATAGATATATAGATATACATATATATAGATATATAGATATACATATATATATAGATATACATACATACATACATATATATATATATATATATAAATGTGTCTGTCTGTCTGTTTGTATGTCGATATTTCTATCTCTTCACGAAATTACGTATGATTATCTTTCATTTCACTGTCCATTGATTCATTAACCAATCCATCCGTCTTGTCTATTCGTCCATCCATGGAACCCTCAGTCCAAATATAATCGCACAAATGTATGTCTTTCTACAGTATGTGTATTTATGTCCATTTATCTATATATCCTCGGCTTATCCATATATCTATCTCATCTTCTTCCCTGCATAGTCTGATATTAATATCGCTAATGACGAACGCCATTACAGTCCAAATGTCAAAGCATTTAATTACAAGAGATGTAATTACGCTGGACGCACTAATCTAGAAACCACGTCGCCTCACTGCTCAGTCCGTATAATGAAAAAGATTGTGAATTATTATCTTAACAACGCATTTGGTATCTCGCATACGTCGACTTCAAGAGACTGGATTATAACAAGAAAATGTTTCTCTTGACATTAATGTATTTTGTCACTTACACTGTATCATGTGGACAAGGCATTAGGCATGAAGAAGAAGACTGCCAAGTAAAAAGTGTTAAAAGCTTTCTCACCTTCAATGAGATGAACAACGAGGTCTGAGGTGCGGAAATCGTATTTTAATCTCGTGTGAAGTCTGCCGTGGCCGGCGTCGAGAGAGGCCTGCTGCAGCACGATGTCTTTCCTCGGGTACAGATCTGGCCTGATAGCGCCTGGAATAGTTTTCAAAAATTTAATAAACGTTTATTATGACAGTTTTTTTTAAAGGTGTTAATTATATCATTAAATTTTCAGTATTTCAGCTTTTAAAATATATTTTTTCTAAGAATTAATTGTTTGAAAAGTGTTTCAGTTTGTTGCCAGTAATACAAAAATTCCGAAAATTAATAATATGTAGAGAATTACAAAGTGTAATTTGTGGCATTGGTATTTCCCAAACAGTTTAACCATGTTTTCAGTGTATTTAAGCATTTGAGGTATATTTTTATTTTATTTAAAAAAAAAAAAATATTGCAGTATCATCATTGATTTATATAACTATCCTTTTTATGCAAGTATCTATCTATCTAAGAAGAAACAGTAAGAGCTGTTTATATTTAAATTGTGGATCTCAAGTTTTACTTTCACTCTGATTGGGACGCATTTAAAAAACTACTACCACAAACACATTTAAGAAACAAAGTCTAGATGGCTGCATTGACTGCTCTAAACAGTATCATAACAGTAAGAAATAATATACACGAGCGTCCAAGCATTTCTTTAGTATAACAGACCCCACTTCTCTCAGTAACAAAACAAGACTTGTTTCTGGCTTGGCATAATAACTTCACTGTCATAATTAAGACCCATTAGCTTTATTGATGAATGCCGAAGTCTCTGTTAAACAAACAATCTGTCTCTTCATATTTATAGATTTAATAATTACATTTAATAATTCGATTAAGAACATGTGATATGTGCAGATATAAATCATTATTAATAGTATTAATATCGAGTGCATACCAAAATTTGCGTCAAAAATGAAGCTGTCCACGCTTGCGTCACTGCGCGCGCTGATGCTACTGGTGTCGTCCGTGATGATGTCGCTGCGTATACTGCCGTGCGATGCCGTAGACATTGATGCCGATCGTGGCTGGACCGTTCTACTTTCTTTGGATATGGATACTTCCTACACGAAAATAATTCAAAAGAAAAACAAATGTAAACTATTACATATAAATGTATTAAATGATTTATTACTGTTTGTTTGAAATGAATCCGATTTCAGGATATTTTTTATTATTTTTCTTTTCTTTATTTATTTTTTTAAAGTTTTATTTTTCCATATATTGCTGGTATTATTATTATTATTATTATTATTATTATTATTATTATTTTATTTTTTGTTTATTTTTTGTTTGTTTAAGTAATATAAAACAAAACAAAAATCAAAGCGTAGTCATGGGAAGGGCACTAGAAAAGATTTGAAAATTTAAAATATTATAAAATAAGTAGAATGGGCGGAAACGTGATCGTCAAATGTTAAATACATCATGAATCATGGAGATAAAACAAGCTGCTATGACTAGCCAGTCATTTTCCCAGTATGCGAGATATTTATTTCTCGAATTAAGGACACAGCACGCATCATGCTAACAAAGAAAGAAAGAAAAAGAACAACAACAACAATAATGATTTATTAATTTTTCTTTCTTTAATGTTCAATGAAATGAAAGGTAATTATTTGTAGAGAGAGAGAGAGAGAGAGAGAGAGAGAGAGAGAGAGAGAGAGAGAGAGAGAGAGAGAGAGAGAGAGAGAGAGAGAGAGGTTATTATTTATATGACAAACGCGATTTTTTGCTTAATACTTCAGTCGAGTCATTTCAGTTCAGAGTAAAGCAGTTCTGCCTTCGGTATTCATTTTTTTTTTTTTTTAGAAAAAACATGAAATAAAAACACGAATTTAAAACATTTATCGATATTACCTTCAAGCTACATCCATGTAAAAAATTAAAGAAAATTTCGACATTTCTGCTCGTTATCGTTAAATGTTTATCTTCTTTAACACCCTAAAGCCTTTCTGTACAAGAGTGCTTCAGACGCAGGAAGGCGAAGTGTTCTTGTATTCACGTGGGTGGCAAGAATCAAGCAACATTAAATGCACGAAGTGTCAGAAAAGTGCAGCAGTGCCTCAATAAATCCACATTCTGTAGACTGTTACACTTAATTAAATCTAGATACGTCACTGTTGCTGTTAACGAAATCGGTCATCGATAAACTGCCAGTGATAACATCTGAACTTTAAATCAAGTCAATTGACTTTTTTCGCTTTTTTTTAATGTTATTATTATTATTATTATTTTAATTCCGAAAAGGTACGATTCGATTCGTAATCCATTAATAGAAGATAAAAAAAAAAAAAAAAAAAAAATTAATAATAATAAAAATAAAAATAAATACAAAATATTTAGCTTTTGGTAAAAGAAATATAAAATTAATATATTTAAGTTAATTATTTATTTATTTATTTATTATTATTATTATTATTATTATAGAATAATTCAAAAGAAATTTCGTTTTGAAGGAAGTAAAATATATCAATAATATTTGTATTTAAGTCAAATAAAGTGTTAATTAAAAAATATATATATTTTTCTTTTTGGAAGCTGAAAAGGATAAATATATATATAAAAATCTAAAAAAAATATATATTTTGTATTTTCAAGAACATATATAAAAAAAATGTGTAGAAAACATTTTTAAAAAAGGATATACACGTATGTAAATTTTACATTTTTATATTTAAATTAATAAGAATTTATGTACACTACCATAAAAAGCTAGAAAAGATTTTATTTTCGGAAGATGAAAAAGATATATGTAAGCTTGACATTCAATTTAACAATACATAAAAGGTTCGAAATTTGTTTTTCGGATGAAGTAAATCAAATGCATGATTTTTTTATATGTACGTTAATTATATGTATGTGTGTATGTATGTATGTATGTATATATTTCACACTAATAATTTTATGATGTTTGGTTCAAGACATGATAAACTTTCTTAAATCTTTAATTAACAAAAGAACAGCAGTCATCAGTCATCTCTGTTATCTGTCACAAAATGATTCGTTCCAAACTCAAGACTGAAACATGAAACGACAAGAATGGTGGAAAACAACCTTGATGAAAACATGTTTTGAATAACAGCAACCATAAAAAGAAACAAGAAAAAAAAACCAGGATGTTTTACATTCTTTGAATTTATATTAACTATTAACAAAACACACTTATGTCACTGTTTCCAGAATTTTTTTTATTTTAATACCTTCCGAATTAACTAGATAAAAACTACATTATTTTTAAAAAGAAAAATGATATCTTAACAGTTACAAAGAACTGCTCCAGTTAATAGCCGAGTTGATTAAGCCTATGTTCTAAATAAAACAGTAACTTAGTATTTGACAACTGTAGTAGATATTTCGGTTCATATGTAAAACAATTAAGACTATGTTCTGTAGAAAATTGCGTCTCAGTATTTGACAATTGTAGTAAATATTTCAGTTCATACCTGAGACAAATAAGACTACATTCTACGTAAAACAACTGTAGATATTTCAGTTCATACATAAGTCTATGTTTTACATAATACTGAAGCATTTAACATTTGTAATAGATATTTCAGTTAATATATAATTCGATTAAGACTAAGTTCTACATAAAAGTGCATCTCAGAATTTGACAGTTGCAGTAGATATTTCAGTTCATATGTAACACGATTAAGACTATGTTCTACTTAAAATTACCTCTCAGAATCTCAATTTATATCTTCTACATAAAACAGTTGTGTCAGTTATTACCTGGGATGATGATGATATAGACATAAGAGATGGTTTGCAGTCTCCTACAGCCTCGTAGCCGTTTCTAGTGCTTACACAGGTTGTAGCACGATGTCGTTTTCGATATAAAATGTAAAGCACGACCCCAACGATGCCAACAACAACTACAGACACCCCACACACCACACCGAGCACCAGTGGTGAAACCATGTCGGTAGACAGCATCTAGTGACCTACAAAGAAAAAATATATATAAATCACTGTTAACATCATCTGTATTAATTTTCAAATCATTTTATTTTAAAACATCAATCCATTATACCTGTATTTAAAATAATGTCATTCATTTAATACATTTATCCCTTATTCGTGAAATTAATTTATAAGATCAAAATAATGTATTAATTATATGAATCCTGTATCTAAATTAATTTGTCTAAATTAATAACTTTATCCCAGTATCTACAGTGATAGCGACATTTTTATTTCATGATGCTCTAGTATATGTTTAAATATTCACATGCATTTTCTGTATTTTATGTGTCACAGCCATAATTAAATACATCTGGTATAAACAATATAATAATGTTATGTCAACATACTGAACATTTTCGACATAATAATGATTTTCATTTAACTAACTAGGTAATGCTTTTTTATATGCTAATATTCAAAAACACATTAAACATAATAATTGAGTAAACCAAGTTCATATGATATATTTTCAAATATGTCTGTAAAAATATTTTAATTACAAGTCAATTTGATAATCAGGAATATGCATTAAAAATATTATCTTAATAACAGTGAAATATTGCATACATTATGATGCTGTACTGAGGATTAAGACTATACTTGTATGCTTCTATTGTAGATTTAGACTGAAGAAAAAACCCTGAAAACAGTAGCTATTAGTTTAAAATATGAATCAAATAGCTTAGTAAGATCCATAAGCTCGTGAAACAGAAAGGTATAAATACAATTATCAGCACAAAGATGTGTGATTCTTCTTTATTTGTATAATTATATCACTGTTATATATTCCACTATTACTTTATTTTTAAGTTTTAATTAATTTGTAAATTTATTATTTATCATTTCTTAAAAAAAAATAAAAATGTTGTCTCGCAGTCCTTAATGAATTTATACAAACAAAAATCATAAACGCTGATAATTTCTGGTTCTTGGCCTGTTCAAATACTTATTTATACCTCTGTAAAAAAGATACTTCAGCCATTTCTTAGGAATCAAACGTACACATAAAAAATAATAACCAAAAACACTTATAAAGATAAAAACAAACATATTTTTTATGGGAAAAAAATATAAAAAGAAGAACAAGAAGGCAACAATAAAATTTCTGTAGCCAACGTAATTATCATCATCATCTTGTAATAGAAACATCAGTTGTGACTGAAAATAACAAAATATGACGTGTTGTTCCTTTCGACAAAAACACGAGATAGTCACGTAGCATAAACATCGGCGTGTTGGCTTTTAGAAACAGCGGAAATCAGTCACGTAAAACGAGTATGCGCGAAGCAGCTGGCGTCATCAAAATAGCACCAAAATCGATTCGAGGACAAATTACAAGAATTAATCGGGTCAGATTTCTTGCTCTTTGATTGCTCTTTGGAGGCTAGCAAGTTAGCGTATCGTACACTGGTATCACCCGTCAAAAAATCTATGGAGTCCCCCAAATTTCCATTGCCCATGAGACCCATCCATTACAAAGTCTGCAAGCTCGGAGATGCCACAAATGAGAAATGAACATTAAGAAATCACCACTGGACAGACTGCGTGGGTGTTGCCAACCTAATGGTCTCACAAAAGTAAATATTCAACGATTAGTAAGATTTAGTATCCACCACTTTTATGGCTAACTGCGCGGATTCTTGTAACGTAGAAGGGTATAAACAGACTTCATAAAAAGCAATTAAGAAACCAAAAATCCATATTGTGTCAAATTATCAACTGTTACGCCGTAGTTAATATCTGACAGAAACCATCTGCCTATTACTGTATGAAACTGTAATCACGACATCCTCAAAGCTGTTCTAACATAGTTGTTAATCATAAAAAGATTAAATATTTTTGTGAACACTTTGAAATGTCATCTTTTGTTGTGCTGGAGAATAAAGCTGGTCATTTTCTGTATCTGATATTCTAAAAAAAAAATAATAATTTACAGTTATGTTTATTATTTAACAACTACCGGTATTTAGCTGGGGGTGGAATTCTGAAAACACTGTTTACTATCAGCACTGCAGTTATAAAAGATGTATTTATTTACATTGTTCGATATATGAAAGTCATCGTTATGAGTTGATTATGGGCTTGAATTACCAAAGAAAACATTATTGTAATATGATGTTTATTTCTGAAGTAATTATTTGACAACAGTCTGCATTTCACCTTTTGGTACTTGGATATGAATGCATATCACAAACATATTTTGCAGATGTTAATGGGTTAGTACAGAATATCGAAGATGCTGGCCTGAATTATATATATTATTACCTTTAGCATTATTTAATATTTTTCGTGTCATTTCGCGATGACATTAGATCAATACGCATAATGAATGTAATAAATGTGACAAAATGTGAGCAGGATGTAATAAATAGACACTGAACGACAAAACCGGAAATTTTTTTATTCTTTTTATTTTATATTTATTTTAGCTAATAGCTTAGATTATAATATACACGTTTAAAATTTTCTGATGACAATATGCTGTATTTTATGTTCCAGAGTGATTCGGAGGTATATATTTATTTATTTTGTTATCGTTGTTACTGTAGGATTGGTTTTTTGTTCTTGTTGTTGTTGTTATTTTGTTTTGTTTTGTTTTTGTTTTATTTTTTTTTATTTTTTTTTGGTAGTTGAATGTTTGTTGATATTTGTTGTTATTGTTATTGACTATGATTATGATTATGATTATGATTGTTATTATTATTATTGTTATTATTATTATTATTATTATTACTACTACTACTACTACTTGTGGCGTAAGCTAAATAATACAATTATTACTCATGATATTGTTATTGCTGTTGCTCTTGCTGTGTTTCTAAACTGATTTTTGCCTATGTTTTGTTTGTTGATTGTAAAACCAGTGTAATTTTCAGTGGCAGACGCTATAATTTAATAATACTATTTAGTCGCATTTCTCTGCGGTTTATCTGGACCCTGAAAGTTCAGTCTAAGATGTCAGACAGTCGGGCCGCATTCCCAAGATGCTTTGCGACTTCTTAAGGCAACTCTTTCTGTAATAAAACCCGACTGGCGGAAGTGAGTCTCGATTAGTTGCATCGATTCCAAGTCTAAAATTGTTTTGATAGACGCGTAACAAGCCACGAAGAATCTCTTGATTTGTTTGTCAATATTATGTTGTTTTCAACGCAATTACTGAAGTATCAGAAAAAAAATTAAAAAAAAGTATAAAAATTATGTTGTTGAAGTTGAGAATAAAAAATAATAATATAATAGCAATAAACAACAACAACAACAGTAATAATAATAATAATAAAATGATGATGATGATGAAAACAAAGAGGAAAAAGTAGAAGACAAAGAAGCAGAAACGAAGAAACAATACTTGCAACAAAAAACAACAACAGCAGCAACAAGGAGAATAATAACAAATAAAACTGTAATGGTTTATTCTCATTGCTAAATTTAGATTTTAAACCTCGATAACACACGAGGCACTAGAAATGTTGGGGAAATAACTTGTTAAATAATTAGCATATATCATTGTCAACATCAAAGACCGGTGCTTCGATAAAAATAGAACAATCACTTTGCAGTATACCAAACAGTAATTTTGTTGTTTATTTGAACACCGATGGTAGATTGTAAACAAAGACGTTTGCATACATGGTCTTCTTTAATACCATGACAGGTTGCAATTTCATTTGACAGGGTTTTTTGCAGTTCTTAGCTCCGTTCCATCCTGCTGTCGTCATCTTTCTACGATATTTTGGTATTGTTTATTCCCGCTGCGAAGGCCAATGCACCTGCTTTGATAGCGCCCTTTACAGTGATCGATTGTAATTTGATTTCAGTACAAATGTAGGCGTTGATAATATTAGAAACAATTATTGTACAGAACTAAAACAAAAACAAGTCAGAGAAACAAATTAAGCACACTTTCTTCCCCGTGGGGTCAATACTGGATGCTCCTTTAGTCGGTTAATCTCAACAATAATTTAGAAGTTGTTTTCTCTTGCAAGACAACGATATATGACTAATCAATAAGTTAAAAATTATCTTCTCGAAATAAACTAGGAGATGATTATAAAAACAACAACAACAACGATAAAAGTTTATTTACGTAGTTAATGACTACCTGCTTCATATAACTATAGATAATGCAAGTTGTCCATACACGCTTGTTTGTATAATGAAGTTGGTTATTTATATACTGCAGCGTTATAAGGTACCTTTCTCTTACAAGGCAACGAAATAAGTGAAATAATCAGTGAGTGAGTAAATATTTGTTTAACGACTTCTAAACACATTTTAATATTATTATTAAATGTCAAGCATAATGACAATGATATAACAAAGGAAACCCACTGATGTCAGTATACTTATTTATAGCTAGGAATTTGTTCTTGTTGATTTGGGCATAGACTAGAAACCAAAACATATAGATAGATAGATAGCTACATAGATAGATAGACAGACAGACAGACAGACAGACAGACAGACAGACAGACATTTACCTCATATCCATACTTGTAAACCTGAATTTATAACAAGTTAGGATAATTTATAAATTATTTTTAATGAGCTATTCGCTTGCATTCATTATTTTCATCTGCCATTATTAGTACCTAATTGGTTTCCAAGGGAAGGCTTTAACATGTAGATTTTAATGATTGATCGATCGATAGGCTGACTGATTGACTGGTTGGTTAAAATATTGATTGATTGATTGATTTTATTACGTTAGCATAAAGCTGATGATAGCACAAAAATTCTCAGGTTACATATTTTTTTATAGTTAATTTATTTACTGATGGGGTATTCATTCTTTATGCTTTGCTAAGTTTTACTTTATATTCAGAATTATTTTGTTTCTTTATTACAAAGTATTAAGCCTACGTAAATCGGAACGCTTGGAATATGCGCATAGCTGTGTTATTTCGTAATTTTATTACGTGTTATTATCAGTTTCTGTAAACTGACTGAGTTGATTTATTACTCATCCTTTGTCGAGTATTTTTTTCTTGGTAAAATAATTCATTTACTACTATAATTATTTATTACTGCATAACGTGGAACGCTGCTACAAAGATTTTTTTTTTTTTTTTTTTTTTACATTTTCAGATTTTTAATATGCTAAAAGGGCATGTCAACCTTTGTCAAGTTTCTTCAAGGCAAAATTAAATAGTATGTTATGTTTATATATTTTATTTTTGAGTTAACCATTAAGCTATAACATTGTCTATTCTGTTTATTAAATTAAATAATATATTATGCTCCTATGTTTTATTTATTAAATTAAATATTATATTTAGCTTATGTATTTAATTTATTTTTAAGCGAATACAGCCTGGGCATTCACACGGTTTTGAAAACTCATTTTAATCACTTTACATCTTCGTTATAATGTCATGATTTTTTTTTTTTTTATTTATTTATTATTATTATTACTATTTTTTTTATGATTATTATTATTATTATTATTATTATTATTATTATTAATTTATTTTATTTTATTTTATTTTATTTTTTATTTATTTATTGATTGATTGATTACATTTTCTCTTTTTTTGGTCTTTTTTGCTTTCTTGGCTTTCTTAACTGGTTGCATTTACGAAATGGTTTCTTATTGTAGGTTTTCTTGTTGTTTTCCACTTTGTTTATTAACACATTTTTTTTTTCTCAACTCGCTCGATTTTCGTTTTCCTATTTTTCCAGTTTACTGAAGTTACAACAACTGTTTTTTTTTAAATGTTTATTTATATTATCGTATTTTTTACACATCACATATCAAATAAACACAACAGTGTTAATACAGTATCGCACAAACACCTATATAAGTTTATAAATATTTATCATGCACGTTAAAAATAACATTCTCTATCGATCACCTTCGCGCAGATGTCATCAACAATACATTATTTTGGACAATCGAGAAAAACCGCCTCTTTGAGTACATGAAATATCGTTTTACTGCAACGTAATACATGGTAAACAACGACGAAAATAGTCCTAATTATATTGATAAATGTATTGTGAGAAGAAAATATTCGCTTATCCTTCCGTCTTAATCTGTTATCATGGGCCAGAACGTCTTTAATGGGACTGTTTGGTCTCGGATTACGGTGACCAGTGCGCTGTTTGTCAACTCTTTTCGAGCGACATGCTGATCTCTTCACAGGTCATGGCCATCAGATTATCATTGCAGAAGTGGTCCCATGTGTTGCTGGTGTTGCTGGTGGTGGTGGTGGTGATGATGGTGCTTGTGGTGGTGATACTATCTTTTGTAAATTATTTCTCTTTTTACGGAACTGATCAATAAAATGAAATGATAAACGAATGACTGAATGAATAAAATGAATGAAAGAATCGTTAGCGACGCATAAACATATTTTTACACAGTTTGATGTCAAACATATGTTGCTGTTTTGTTTTTGTTTCTGTTTTGTTGCTGGTTTTTTTGTTTTTTTTTGTTGTTGTTTTTTTTTGTGGGGTTTTTTGTTGTTGTGTATTTTTTTCTTCCGTTGTTTATTTCTATTATTATTATTGTAATTTTTGTTTATTTATTTATTTATTTTATTAATGATAATATAAAAAAAGTAACTCTTTGCCACTGGCATATTTTACCGATTAGCAGCAAGGTTGTTTTTACGATGTATGCACATTTTAAGGAATGACTGCCGTTGAATATTAATGATCTGTAAAGTTAAGATTTGGTTTTAGTAATTCAGTGAAGATTTCTATTTTGTTTTCCAATATTTAAAAGATTGTTTTAAAAATTTATTTTTAATAAAATATGTAACATATTACATTACATTAAAAATGTTCATTCTCCTGTCTGTTTGAATGTACACAAACATATATTTTATACATTAATACGCCTTTGTCCAAAGTTACAAGTGAAATCTTGCAAATAATGGCATGCGATGTTTTCTAGAATTACATGGTAACAGGCAGTTATGTATTATAAAAGTATGATGACGTAAGAGCGCAGTAGAGGATAATGTTGCATTGTTAAAATGGATATGTATAGGTGAGTGTGCGTGTGCGGCGCCCATATTTTGTATATGGTTATTTGTATATTTATATGACCGTGTGTATGTGTATTTGGTGTATCTATATGTGTATGCGTGCGTTCGCGCGGGTGTTTTATTAAATGGATGTATGCATGGATGGTAGAATTCAATATGAATTATAATATGTTATTAATTGTACAGATAATCAGTATTTATTTACAATTAATTACAATAAGCTATTAATGGTACAAATAATCAGTATTTATTCTTATCATCATTATGTATATTAAATATACAAAAATACATGCACTAATTATAATACTACGTTATTAAAGACACAGATCTTTACAGTTTCATCAGATATATATATATTAAGTGAACAAATATTTTAATTAAAATAAATTATATAAATTAAAGTCTTCATTATCATTATCACAAACACATTAAATCCTTCCAGCAAACAAAATTATTTTTCACGTGATAATGTAACACATTATGAAATGTATGGTATTAAAATCTTCACTATTTACTTGTATCAGAAAGGTATTAAATTCATCAAATTAACAAATATTTCACATGTGATAAGCTATATATAAATTAACATCTTTATTATTAATTTCAACAGACACTTTAAATCCTTCGAGTTAACAAATATTTCAAGTAATAAAATAATACGCAATAAATTACATTACATGCAAGTTCTTGTGCGCGCCGAGTTTTCTACTTCGTTTTTTTCACATTTTCTAACAGAGTAACTTTAATTAGCGTCCACTCTGAAATTTTCAGTTGAAAAAGGCTCTTCTTAATATCACTACTATTCAAAGGCTTCCTAAACCAGTCCTTGTCTTTAAAATTAGATTTAAGCCAGTCGCGTGTCTGTGTTGGTAATGAGAGTGAGAGATAAGGGGTATTCTCTTCACATCTGAATACAATTTACAATGCGATGTTTTATGTCTGTCGTATTTTCGTCGTTACTGATACATACCAAAGAGTATATAAAAAGAAGAAAACCAGCTTGCACAGAAAATACAATATTAACATATATAATATGTGCTTCAATCTGTTGATGTGTATGTGCGTGCGTGCGCGCGTGTGTATTATATACATACATATATTTTTTCTCTTTCCTGTCTATGTGTGCATCTTTCTGTCTGTCAGACTTTGTATGCATGTGTCTGTATGTGTCGGAAAATAACTTCTAGAGTGTGTATCATTTTATGTGCTCATAAATGGATGTATGTTTGAATTTTTAAATTTTGCAGTTTAAAAAAAAAATCAAAAAAAAAATCACATATTAACGAGGATTATTTTCAGTGTTCTGTGTACGATAAAAATGTATCCAGATTTGTTATTATATAGATGGATTGCAAAACCTTTCAAGTATTTTATTCAGAATGAACTATGTCGGCTGTCTGATCTAGACAGTATTCATTTCATTAGAAAATTAGTTAGAATTTGGGAGTGTGGTAATTCATTACATTATAACTGAATATTCAGTTGAAGCGTGTACAAGAATGTCCAACGACCTTCACCAAAAAAGAGGCTTACAATTAAATAGACGTATTTGAAAACTTTTAAACATGTCAGGCACCCAAGCTGTTTGCGTAAGCCAAAGTTATGTTAATGTTTCTGAAGATTAGTTTTGGAGAAAAGGTGACATCAAGACCAAGACAGGTCCAATTAACTTTGGACAGAACCCGGTGTGGAATGAGTTCTCAGCAGGACTGCTGTACAAGACTTAAGGCCTTTGGTTTCACCACTGAGACCCGTTATGGTCAAACGTGAGAACTTTTAATTGCCATTTTATTTTTGTGTCATATATTGATTCGACGTTTGTTAAGACGGCGGATGTAACCTCTCAAACCGTTAACACTGTGTTTCCGTCGTATGGCATCTCTTATCATTGCTGCTAATGACAAGTATCGAAAGATGCGATAACCTCGCGGTTGCTGGGTGATGTTGCCGTTCCGTTGTTATTTGTAGAGTTCAAGGTCGAAGGGATGGAGGGCGACGTAAATTAATTTCCCCGATTACTCGATGTCGCTTAATATTGTAAAATGTGCAGATGACAACTCGCCGATTGCTTTTAGTCATTAAATACACAGCTTCAAATTTTGGTGATTTGTGAGCTGCTGGAAATTTGGCTCGGAAAGGCACGTTTTGTTCACGTGGAGTGACGAAACCGGCGTCTTCGTCCATTATTGTTTTTATAGTATTGATCACGCATGTCCGTAAATGCGGATATTTCGTGTCACGTGCCGTAAACGCACGCTTCAAGTAACAGATGTTGAGCTATAGATTTTGGAGTTCGCACGTAATCGGATTAGTAATTTATTGTTAGCTTAGTACGTTACGAGTATTATCGAGAATTTCTTTATTTTTATTATTATTAATTTTTTAACCTTACTTTCGTTTTTTATACATTTTGTAGCAGCATTTATTCAACTGCACTGTGACTCAAATAAAAAACCCAATAAACAGAATAAAGACATGTTTAAATAAGAAGTACACAAATGTGTGATAAAGCCAACTTTGAACATTTACCTCACCAACTAACTCCATAAATACTTTAATAACAGTTCGCGTCTGTTGCTAGTTTTTCATCAAAATCTGTCCTCTTTGTGGAAAGGTACATATAAAACATCCGTAAGAATAGATAACATAATAAAGACACGAGGCTTCTTCTTTATACAGAAACATATGTTTAACTCTAGATAGTCGTTAATTTAAGGTATTTTCAGTGTTAAATAAATAAATGTTTATATTATCTGTTTCTGCCAGCGAGCGAGCGAGACAAAAAATGGTCTCTAAAACACATTTTTTTTTTTTTTTTTTGTTGGTTTGTTTGTTTGAGGTCAAAATATAGCTTTCAGTAGCTGACCCCATACTGTTTGTAATCATAAAACACAAACCTGCAGTAATATGTCACGTGAAACAGAGACACCTGTTGCTATGAGTAATACGTTGTAAACCGCACGTTTAAAATATATCTAATTAAGCTCAGATAAAAACAAAAATTAGCATTCGCGATTGATGAGAAAACTTAAGAACGTAATATATGCAAAAACACGAAGAATGAAGTTCTGTACTCTGTATTTTACAGACTAAATAACCTTCAAAAATACAGAATACATAATAATTTTAGCAACAGCTGTTTCGAGTGGCATAAACATACTTGTACACACACTCGCAATGTGCAGGCTGTCTGCGGTTTGCGTTCGTACTCTCCGCGTGTCTGTATTATTAAACAATTTTTCTTTTTTAAAAAGTGCAATCTGCTAAACCAAGAAAGCAAAAATTAGCTAAGCAACAACTAGTCAACCTACCGGAGATTCTGGGCAGAGCTTGGACGTTCTCTTGCTCTTAGAGTCCATGTTTTTGTGGTATTCCGTAAGCTTTCAGTTCAGACAGCGTCATCACCGAACTGGCGGGTCGTCTTTCGTTGGGCCAGCTTCGTAGTCGGTTTCCAATCGATAATTATTAACTGGCATTTGTTATTGTCATACTTGTTGCAGTATACGCAGCTGAACTTACGTACGAGAAATAGTCATTTTTGTCACCAAAAATTGATTGTTATAGTTTCTTAATGAATCTCACACGTGTGATTTACGTGGAAGTAATACGTGTCAGGGTGTTTATGAATATTTGTATTTAGATTTTTTTTCTAAAGCTGTATCGCTGCCGTTCAGTTTCTGTGTGTGAATTTAAAGTATGTATGAGATATTTCAAATAATAACCAATAGCACACACACACACACACACACACACACACACACACACACACACACATTTAGTATCTTTCCAAATAATTATATTTTGCAGTCATGTGTTTGCGCATCTCCTTTATTGTTAGCCATAAGGATATAAAACATTTTTCTGTAAGTATATACAATGCATTTAAGTTGTCTGTTCTCTCAGTTATTATTGTCAAACTTTATTATTAAAAAAAAAGTAGTTTACTAGTAGAAATTATAAGTATAATCTGGAATATTTAGGTAACCTCTTTCTTCAATCACATAAAAAAAACACAAAAAACAACAAACATTTAACATATTAGTAAAAAGTTAATTTAAAAAAATGGGAAGCACATAACGTGTAAATATTAGTTATTTAAAATCATGTTATTTTGTCTTGCATAAGAATTCAGAAGGTTAGTCTACTTGTACAACACTAGATTATGTGCGTAAAAATTAGTTCGGGTGAAGAAATCGTACAGTGGTTTAATACCTTTTCTATCAGTGCAGCATGATTCAAGAAAGTTATTTCTTTTTCTCGTAACCTTTCGTTTACTGTGTGAATTATTGAACTACCTGTGTCTCTTAGCCGCTTTGCACTACAAAAATTAAAATTTAAAATGTCTTGTAACCAACATTCACAGTAGTGCACGGAAGGATGTTTAATTAGAAAATGTACTTTAACCGTCTTCATAACATGTAACATTTCAATATATGACCATTAAAGAGTTTCATACAGATCAGAACGGCTCAGAATGGCGCGTAATTCGATGCATTTTTGAAATACATTGTTGTAAGTGCATGCTTTCAGTTGTTGTAAACTGCATATTCTAAAATGATGTAAATTTGTATGTTTTGAGTTGCTGATAGTTGTGACGGTATTGTTGCTGTTTAGTTACCTTTGTTATTATTATTATTGGATTTCGAAATTTTTGGAGTATAAGGATATAATCTAAGACAAAATCTAAGATTAAATACAAATTCTATTCATATTTCAAATACAGTTTATACAGTAAGGCTGCAGGAGTTTATTTTTAATAATATCGTTGCAGGAGTAAAGTAGTAGTAGTAGTAGCAGCAGCAGCAGCACCTTTAGAATTGCTGTTGCTGTTGTTAACATTATTGTTCTTATTGTTCTTTTTATCATTGTTGTTGTTTTTTATCTTGATGATGGTGTAGTCGTTGTTATAGTTTTTTGTGTTAATACTGCGGTGGCATTTTTTTTTTTTTTTTTTTTTTTTTTTTTTTTTTTTTCGCTGCTGTAATATTATTAATAATGTCGTTATTACTATTTTGTAATTGCAAACCCAGCAACTCCTTATTCCTTTTTCTCAGCAGTATACGCTTTGCTTATTTTCAATAACAAGCAAATCTGATATTGATTAACACAAAATAGCAAGAGAATCTACGTAACTCTCCCCATAACGCCGACACATATGTCACAGCATTGCGTGAGGTATTCTCATTACGTAATAGTACGTCATATATTATTGAGAACTAACCGATGTGTATTCTAAGGAGACACGAAATGCCATTAGAAACAATTAGGAAGCAGATTCGTTGGGCTTCTTTATTCTAGCAATTATTCACCTCCAGTATTTGCGAGACTAACGTGGATTAAGGGTTGGCGTATTTCTTCTCGTCCTGTCGCTGTCAAACTGGAAGCCGAGGGATTATAAAATATTGACTCTGCAGATTTGTGTGGGAGTAATATTAGAGAGGCATTGACCTGATGAGATGAGGTGAGACGCAGGATCGACCCGCCGCGTCAGAAGATCGATAAATTTCTCTTTCTTTTTGTCTCTGTCTCTCTGATACATGCATACACACTAAGTTACAAACGCACGTAAATATTTAAAATGTACATGTAGCGGTACGAATGATTCATTTAAAAAAATAATAATTGGTATTTACACGTTATTATTTTATAATATGTTTTATGTGTCTGATCTCCCTAATTAGGCTGGATAAATATGGTTTATGTAAATAATGTATTAGCTGATGTTTTGTTGTCATGTGACATTTTACTAAACAATGAAACCTGCTATTTTTAATTGTACTCCATTACTGTTATAGTTCGTTATTAATGAAAACTGAACGGTCAATACTGAATACAGCCTAAATTGGTGAATTATTATTTCAAAGGCGATGATCCAAATGATGCGCGATAATTTTTAAATGTGTGAATTCATCAACGTATACATTAGTATATTCTGTTTTCCTCAAGATTTGGAACTTAATGTTTTTAAGTTTGTTAACGACAAACCATTTATTTCAAATAGAAAACAATAAAAAGATTTAACGATTCCACTTCGTTTTATTCTGTGTATGATGAATGAAATTCTGAAAATACTGCGACCATAGAGAGTCGTTTGCAAGTCGTAAAGAAAATTTAATTAGATTAGTTTCCGTGTTTGTGTATTCATTTCACCATTTTCATCCGCAACGTTATGTTATTTTTCTACTTAATTTTATTTATTTCTTACAACCCCATTTGGCCTGATGAGAATTTGAAGAAAATAAAAAAGACCATTTTTCCCCAGGCATCTGAACATATTAATATTTTGTGACTTTCACTGAATAAATAAAACACATGATTTCATTATAATGTTGAAGGAGAAAAACCGCAGCCTCATTTACGGAATAATTTCAAACGGCAATAGTAAAAAAGAAAAATACACATCTGATTTTTCGTAGACCAGCTGTAATGAACTGTTCAGATAAGAAGCAAATCCATAGACTTAAGATAATATTAACGAAATACTTTTGTCTTCATAAGGTTCTTTCAGGTTTCCAGACTACAAATAGAGAGAGAGAGAGAGAGAGAGAGAGAGAGAGAGAGAGAGAGAGAGAGAGAGAGAGAGAGAGAGAGAGAGAGAGAGAGAGAGAGAGAGAGAGAGAGCTTTAGTGTGTATGTGTGTTGTGAATTTTCTCTTCATAATAAAATTTAAAAACACAAAGAAATAATAATTAATCTTGGTAATAACGTTATGTATAGAGCCATGTGCTACAATCAAATAAACTAAAACCTGTATTACAAGTAATCATAGTTTCTTGATAGAGATCTAATTATGAATTTATATTCCTTAACAAAACATCATATCAGGTAATTAACGGAAACATGACCAAAAAGGAAAATCTTTGAGAGCCATTATAATATCATAGGCGCAACAAAGAAGATTTCATTATGTGGACTGTTTCAAAGATTGATTGATTGATTTTTCTTCTTTTTTTTTTTTTTTTTTTTCTTTTCTAAATGACATGTAGAATTGGTGGTGTGATATTTGCGGACAGACGCGCTAATAATAAACAATCAAGCTGTAGAATTGAGTGAAGATCTCCCGAAAAGTACAAAGCTGAAGACAGACAGAAGAAAGTGGATAATTTGTGTGCCTAAAATAACTTCGTATTGCAGAGACTTTACTGGGCTAAATATTCTACATACAAGGCTGTGAAGTCTACATAAAATAATAAACAATACTTACTGTATATAAAATGATTCTATTTTTAAAGATTTTAAATCGCTAGCACTTACAGCTCTTTAATCGTACGTACCAAAGGGAAATAACTCGCCGAATTATTATTATTTTTTTTTTTTTTTTTTCAATTTCGTATTATTTTGGTTACTTTGTTGCTCTCGTTCTGTTTTCTTTCTCTTCTGAGTACGTTATATTTTTAAGTACAGTTCTGCCAGTAATAAATGGAACACAGGGAACGTTCCCCTTGAGACAACAGAAACGTAAAATCTATAACAGTTACTTTGATTAGATTATAACACAGAGAAATGCTGGTACCTGGGGCACACAATAACGTATTCTTGCAGCATTCGCGTAAGAAAGCTGAAATCTCTCGAGCGGTTAAACTTCACATATAATACCTAAGTGTCTTTTATTTTTATCTAATTTTACTAAATATAACGTATTTAATGCAAATCTCATTTTATATTCGAACAACATGCATATTTAATGTTCTGCTTCCTTCATTGAATTCAAGTACAGCTATGGTTATAATATATATAAGGTGTGGGTAATTATTAATATGCTTCCAACAGATAGCCTGGCATATGGCTACAGTATATAATTTGATTTCGTCAGAACATTTTTTTTCCCAAGAAGGCAGATAAACTATTTGTCCACGATTACATTTACGCAGGAACCCAGCTTCGTCTGCACAAATCCGATGATCAATAATTAGAAAATCTAATACCGTGAACGCTCGAATTATGTGAGTAATTGAGAGGAATGTATCCGTTAATGCCTAATGTCCTCCAGTCCTCGAGGTGATGTAATGAAAATGATAATAGCAATAAATGAAGAAGAATGCAGAGTGGTAGATGGTTCATTTTTGCACACAAGATACACACATATAATACAACACTGAAAACAAAAGAAGAGAGAGAGAGGCGGGTAGATATAACTGAGGTGAGGCAGTGAGAGGGAAGCAGAGAGACAGAGTCAGAGAGAGGAAGGAGGAGAGGAAGAGAGACAGAAACACTGTAAAGTAATTTCATTTCCATTCTAAAGTGACCTGATAATAGCCAGAGAACTATTGAACACAATACAGCTAAGAATATATTGACTGACACACGCACAGACTGACGACAGACGGACGGGTGAACACACAGAGAGATAGATACACAGTCTCACAGCTAGATGTGTTAATGGATGGATAATTGATGTATGAGCGGAGGTACGGATGGATGGATCGACCGATGGATGAATAAACATCCATCCATTTAGCTACATACGCATGTGCGCTTGTGTATGTTTCTTTGTCTGTCTGACTGATTATTTCCCTATGTACAGAAAACTAGCTCACTTAAATTGCTGCTTCCTAAGTTGTATAAACAGTTCGTTAGACTGAGGATTCGCTGTACTCACAGAACGATTTTCTCTTGTCCAGGACTAGGTGTTTCGGGAATACATAGATCTCAGATATCGACAATGGATAAAATTCTACATTTTCTAAGGCTTTGGCGTTAGCATTGGGTTTCTCAAATGAAGCAGATCTCTCTAAATATATTTACCATGGATTGTCAAGGGACTTACACTTTTGATTAGATTTCTGTGGTAAGAATGAATGGAGAGAAACACAGAGAGACCGATGTTTAATTAAAGTTTCATCACATGAATACAAAATTTTAATGATAAATGTTATTTAGCCTTTCTTATATGAATTATGAAACACCAAAAATGATGTAAAAAGCAACTATATCTTTAATATAGCACAAGAATGAAAATAATAATAGTAATTTAAATAACAATATCTAAATTAATTATATGACAAGGTCGACAATAACATTATGTTAATATTCATCAACAACACAAAAAAAAAAAAAAAAAAAAAAAAAAAAAAAAAAAAATAAAATAAAAACGTAGAAGAAGAAGAATACTATTAGTAGTAGTAATAGCAACACCAATATCATTTCCTTTGTAAGACAAGTGATCGGAATTAAACAGTAAAGTATTTATTCCAACTGTGTCTCAGGCGAGATTTGATCCTTCGACCTCTGATTACTTGATGTGAGATTTAATCCAGTGATCTAAGCTGCACAGATCAGCAGAGGTGATTAAACGTGTTGATTTCAGGAAGATTAATGATTTATAAAATAACATATGGTTGAAAGAATTTTGGTTTTAAATAATAATGTAATGATAGCATCATTGTCAATAATAATCCCTTGATCTGACTAATAGTTCAGTGAACGTCCGGATATAAGACTTTTAGAAGAAAAAAGTTCTATATATTATATACTTATTGTATTTGCGTTTCTTTATCAGTTATTATTATGAAAATTTAATATAACAACAACAACAAGAACAACAGTAGCAATATGAAGAAAAAGAGAGTATAAGGTTAAAATAACAAGCTCTTCAGATTGCATGGAGAAATTTCCCATTTGTCCTGGCGTCACTGCATACACAAAAACTTACCACAACAACAACAAAAAGCTTAAAATTTAAAAAAGTAATAATAAATGAATAAATAATTAACATAAATAGAAAATTAAATAGAACAAGCTTCTTAAAAAAAAAAAAAAATAATAATAATAATAATAATAATAATAAATAAATAAATAAATAAATAAATACTGTTACTTGCTTCTTGCGAAATTGTTACTTCATCGACTGACTTTATCATGAGCACAAACTGGTCACCTATAACGAACACACCGATCACATGGAATTATGCTAAATGTATTTGGTTATTTATCCGTACCGCCCCGTACGTACACCTGTGTTCTAACCACTGAACCAAAAGCCACACCACTGGAAGTAATTCTGTTCTTTCTACGGCGTTGGCGTCAGGAATGTCCTTCAGCGGCAAAGCTTATTTCTCTAAATATAATTATTTACCAGCGGACTGTCAAGGGACGTTACTGTTTTGATTAGATTTCTGAGATAAACATTCACGACTGAAATATCGTCATTGAAATGAAGTTAGACAAGACTATAGAAAGGAAAAGAATGAATAACTGACTGATTGAATGAAAGAAAAAATAATTAATAAAAAAGCAAAACAAAGACCAAAAAACCAAACAAAAAAACCAATGATATTTAATAAAGTAATAATAGTACAAAAAAATAAATAAAGAAAAAAGAAAAAAGAAGTAAATAAATAAAAATAATAATAATAATAATAATAATAATAAGTAAACAAACAAATGATGAAACAAACAGATAAACAAATAAAAAGTTAAATAAATAAATACTAAATTAATATCTAAATAAATATTAAATAAATAAATAAATGATTGGTATCGGTTTTTTTATTATTATTATTATTATTATTATTATTATTATTATTATTATTATTATTATTATTTTAATTTAATAGTATGTATACCATAAAGTCACTTTTATATATTTTTTTCATGTTATCCGTTGTGTTAGTATTAATAATAGAGTAGAGAGAGTAAAGTTAGTATTATAGTAATACTAGTAATAACAGCAGCAACAGACGCAGTAATTAGTTTATTGATTCAGTTTCAATAGTTGTGTTATGAGCGACGTATTGTATTGTATTGTATTGTACTGTCCTGAATTTTATTATATCGATTGTTATCGTATTGTACATGTATTGTATAATATTTGATTAGCGCTCTTAAGTTTGATTAGCGACGCAAAAATGTTTATTATAATGTATTGTAGTGTATTATACTGCAATATATTGTGTTTTGTTGTGTTCTGTATTGTGTTGTGTATTGCACTGCATTGTGTTCTATTCTATTGTACTATAATGTAATGTATTATAATGAATTGTAATGTAATGTATTATTACACTGTGCTGTACTTTGCGTTAATATTTTGTATCGTTCTGTATTGTATTGCACTATAATGTAATGTATAGAATTCCATTGTAATATAATGTATTGTTCTATACTGCATTGCACTGTAATGTAATGTATTGTATTGTACTGTAGTATAATGTATTAGACTGTAATCCACTGTATTGCTGTATTATATAAAGTATTGTTATGTATTGTATTGTACTGTAATGAAATGTAATGTAACGTACTGATCTGTAAAATAATACACTGTACATTGCATTTTATTGTATCGAACTGTTTTTACACAGTTTTTCCTTAACCCCAATACCTTGCTAATAAAATGAAAACAGATACTGGAGTCAATAAATATCTAATTCATCAAACACTTTTTTTTATGTTATCTCCTCACTCGCCTTTACCAGACTGTTGCGGTTGTAAGTCGTAATGGAAAATATTTACTCACGGATTTAGACACAAGAAGCTTATGGATGAAACACATTCATTATTAATTTGTCAAACTATTTCAGATATTAAACCAAAGAAATGACTAGCCTAATGGATTTTGGTGGCAAATATTGTTACTGATTCTTCGGTGTATATTTTACTATATTATTGTTTCTTTCTTATTAATAATTTATGTATAAATTTGTTAATTTATTCTCATTGCACGAGTATAATAATAATAATTACAACTAAAAAAATAAAGAAATACTGAAAAAAACAACATAATCTGACAAAAATCGGAAATATCACATGTTAAATCGTCTAACTGACAGCGTGAGATAGAAAATTATTACCCTAAGTAGGTCAACTGACAGAAATGATGGCTATTATTTCAATTTCCGAATCTGTACAGGTTACGCATGCGCTATCCATTGTCATTATAGAGACTGTAGTAATATTTATTTATTTATTTATTTATTTTGCAAAAATTAATTTAATTGGTGTTTTTTTTTTCTTTCTTTCTTTCTTTCTTTCTTTCTTTCTTTTCTTGTTTGTTTTTGGTGTGTGTGTTTTTTTTTTTATATACTTGTTATTGTTGTTTTGTTTGCTGTTGTTTTGTTGTTCTTTTTGGGGGGGTTGTTTTGTTTTGTTGTTTTTATTTTTTTTATTTTTTCCTTTTTTTTACTTTTTGAAGAGTGAGTTAATAAATCTTATTCTAAAATCAAATATAAACGATACTTGACTTCTTATGTAAGCATGCATGCAATTTAATTGTGCTCGTTTTGACATAAAAACAAGCATGAAAAAATTAAACATAAAGTTATTAATACTACTTCTACCAGAATAAGCAGCATATAATATTTTACCGCAGTCGTTCTGAAGCGCTCAGTTTCAATCAAAACTGTGTTTAACTGAAAAGTGTTATATTTGTTCTGGTCGTCATGCTGCCAGGCATCAGTTTGAATATCTGTCTGTGACAGGTATTTCTAATCACTGATTGCTCTAATAAGCAGTAAATTCTTTTTTATTTTCTCTACATTGCAGGATAATTTATTTATTTATTTATTTTGTTTGTTTTCCTGCTTGCTTCCTTGTTTGTTAATTTATTTGTCTGTTTAATTGTTTGTTTACTCATTTAAATATTTATTTATATCAAAATTATCATCATTATCATAATAATCATTATTATTATTATTATCATCATCATCATCATAATTATCTTCTTTTCTTTGTTTATTGTGGGAGTTTTAGTTGCTTTTATTCTTCATCATCTTCTATTTCTTTCTTTTTTTTTATCATAAAATTAGAAAGAGTCGTGATATCCCAACCTTTCTAATACCCCGGGTTCGCACTGGCTGTTTAACAACACGCGGTTTGAGCGTCTAGAACAGCATCAGAAAATAACCTGAATGAAACGTGAAACCCGCTCACTTACAGGTGATCAGCCCATCCCTCGCTGAATATGTCAGTTTATTTACCTACAATACTGATTGATAAGTCTTTCGCTGCAATATTTACGTATATATGTAACACATACACACACATATATATATATATATATATTTATATACAGTGTATTTCCATTTATGAGGCGGTCCGATAAAAAAAAAAAAAAAAATAATTTAAAAAACCCCATTAAATTAAAAAAAAAAAATTATAAGAGGATCTGAAAATCCCTTCTGATAATTGCTAATATACATAAATACACACACATAAACATACACAAATAAAAACACACGTATACACACACACACACACACACACACACACACACACGTCCACACGGGAATGCCCTTAAGAATGAGGGAAAACCATTCGTTATCTTAAGAACGTAGAAAACCCACGCTAGTTCATCCACAACAGTACTCATACTTTTTAACATATGATTGTGATGTGGCATTTGTATTGACGGAATAATTACATATTTTGTTCTCAATGGATCGTATTAAACCTAACCATGCGAATCCTGACCTAAAATGACGTCTATTAGTACTGGGTTCATCAAAAAGCAATTTTCCTATTCACAGTATATGACCGTCAAGCCGCTGCTCTGTGAATCACAAAGGAGAAATATTTACTTTATCATTTTGTACTGCTGTTATGACAATTCCGATAATTCACAAGTTATTAGTGGACAATTCGTTCAACCTGTCTTGTTTTTTAAATCAGCTTCTACTCAGTTCACATGTATTTGCCGGTATGTTTGTCTGTCTGTTTGTATGTATGTATGTGTCTGTTTGTATATATGTGTTAGTTTGTTTATGTGTATGTATGTTTTCTTATGTGTGTTTGTTTGTTTCTGTATGTATTTGTTGTATATATGTGTTTACACGTTTAAAACCAAAGTTTCTCTATAATAAAAACAAAAATAACAACAAAAAAAACAAAAAAAAAACAACAACAAACAAACAATAACAAACATTTAGGTTAATAAATTTAATTAAAATGGTAAAAGTGTTATATTATGAGGTTAATGGAAAACGTATTAAACGTACATTTTCTTCTG
Source organism: Chrysomallon squamiferum (assembly GCA_012295275.1). Lineage (NCBI taxonomy): Eukaryota > Metazoa > Mollusca > Gastropoda > Neomphalida > Peltospiridae > Chrysomallon > Chrysomallon squamiferum. The sequence goes on along the minus strand of CM022665.1, from coordinate 36,098,266 downwards.
TTCTTTTCTTTTTATTCATTCATTCATTTATTTAACCTCGTCTTTCTCTCTGAAACACCAGCAGTTTTTATTTTAATTAGTTTATAACATGTGTGTATGTGTTTGTATAATTATGAAGATGTATACAGTTTGTCTGTATATCTGTCAGTCTTTGATATGTCTTTATACGCATACATAAAACATATCGCTACTTATGTCATTACAAATAAATCATCTGACTTACCTGAATATTAATCCCTCTTCGGTAATATCCTCTTGAGAACGACTTGTTTGTTGTTCTTGTTTTTTTGTGGTTTTTTGTGCGTATCTTTTCCAACGATACAATTGCAATGTTACCTAATCCACCGACGTCATCCACGTTTGACACAATGCATACATTTCACATTGTCTTTCTGATTTCCCAGAAAATCTTTCTTAAAAAGAAAAATAGAAAAAGTAAGTGAAAAATAACCTATATTGGCTGATATGCTTTTCGCCATACGCGATGGAAGCCTACAATGCGACAAAGCAAGGCTTGTTGTCAAGCAGACTGCATAGAGATACAACCAAGCTTTCGCAATGTTATCATGGAAACATTTGATTGGCGGCGTTATGGCACTGGGTTCCAGTGTCACGTGACCAGATGTCCATCCGCTGCTTGTTATTATATATTGTATGTATTGATAAATGTTGTGTGAGATTCGATTCGCTGAAAACAAAAACCAAAAAGAAAAGGAAGAAAAATCAGAACTAAAAATCGATAGACTTTGATTTAATAAGTATACCCGGTCTGTTCTGTTTTGGCAGCTGAACGTGGCGGTTGTCGTCATGTGCTGGTTTTTATTGAGGAAAATAGCACTTAGAAAGATTAAAAAGAGACGTGCTGTTACTGCTGCTGATTGGTAAAGAAAGAGAAGGAGAAAAAAAAAAAATGATAGGCTAAATAGGACTGTTTCATGTTCGAATTTTGTATTCATTTTTTATAAAGAGACATTATTTTGTGAAGATTATACGTTCTTTGATGTTGAATGTGCTTTGTGTAGATGTTTGTGTATGTATGTATAATGTACGTACTACGTACGTACGTACGTACGTATGTATGTATGTATGTGTGGGCATAATATTTATATGTATTTATGTATCTATGAGTGGCATTGTGTGTAACTGTGTTTATGAGAAAGACAGAGAAAAGATATCTGGAAGTGTATGAATTGATGTATGATGTGGTGGTGTCCAAACCCGAAATATAATTTAAACAATGCAATATATATGTTATATACTTACCATAAGCCACAGCAAAAAATTCAAGAACGTAATAATACCAATAATTCTAAAACTGAATATTTTTATCTAAACACTCTATACCGTATATATTATAGTTGTTGTTCTTACAGTTTATTTTACCACGAGTAATGTGAAAAATGTCAATAGTAACGACATGTTTCTTAGACTTTCTCACCTACTAAGTGATTTGCATCTCAGTTCAACAGGTGAAAGGTAGTTAACACAATCTGACATCGATTTCCACTGTGAGCTAAAGATTAGTATTGATTAACGTGGCATGATAACATATTTATATTTATTAGACAGAAACACGGTGAGAGAGATACAAATACAGAGACATCCAGAGACAGAGAGAGAGACAGAGAGCAGCAGAAATAGAGAGATAATACAGCTTTAAAAACTTATTGGTCATTTTTATTTGTCTATCTATCTGAAATATTTTCACCTATTTCTCGCTCTCTATCTATCTGTTTATATATTTGTTTCACTATCTATCTCGCTATTCATCTATCTGTCTGACTGTCTGTCTAATTAATCATCTGTGTGTGAGTGTTTCACTGACTCATTAAATGAAATTCATAATCTAGAACAGGTTATACCAGAAGGCAATGCTGGTCTTCGCTGAAAACAAATAATCAATGGCAATTATGAATACACGAAGTGAAACGAAGCTAGTTGGTATTACTGTGGGTGTAATTATTAGACGAAATCCGGTAGTTAGGCCTGCGTTTAGTAAGGGTGAAAGCCCAACATGAAACAGAGACGGTGGAAAAACAGGATACGTTCTTCTAATAATCCGTAAAGTGTGTATTTTTATGCTTGTTAACGTATCTAAACAATTATTATTGAAGATGAACGAAGGTAATTTTATCCAATTACATAGAAATAAAGATAACTGAATAGCGGTGATTACTTATTTGGATATATGACTATCTCCAAAACGATATCGTCATTGTTATTCTTTATTAGTGTTATTTTATCTTATTATTATTGTTCTTTGGAATTTTGGAGGTTTTAAAAATATTATTGTTTTGTGATGTTGTTGTAAATACAGTCATCGGCAACACGGTCTTAGTAATTACAACAGCAACCGTAATATCTGAAACGAAACAACAACCACTGCTAAAACAATAGTTAAAATAATAATAATAATAATAGCAATATAATCTATCTCACTCCATTATGCACACACACACACACACACACACACACACACACACACACACACACACACACACTATATATATATATATATATATATTAATATATATTTATTTTATATAGAGAGAATATCATTACTCCTCTGTATTCCAAAAGCATGCGAATTAAAACGAGGGCATTTAATTACAGTTTACATCCATGTTATCGATCACTCCGCCATTTCTATAGTTTTAATTATCTTTCCTTGTCTTTTGGTCTTCTCACAGACACCTTTATATAGGTTAGGTCTTTTCGTTTCTTCAGTCGCTATTTGCAGATTATCAATTACAAATACGTGCTCAGCAAAATTTCATTAGTTCAAGTCCCAGCCTTTATGTAAAATTTATAGTTGATTTTACATGCATTTACTTTCTTGTGGATTAGCGTTTCTTTTTCGTCTGATTATAATAATTACTGTTAAGAGAAAAAGAAAGACGTATGGAGAACTTGAAAAGCACGTGCAAATTCGCGAACATACGTATGGATTTGCGAGATATTTTCTTAGATAACTGTGAAGCAGTGAATAAATATGAAGCAGTCGACAGAAGAAAGACTGAAAGAGAGCGAGAGGAAGATATGTAAATATACAAACATAGTTACAGACATACGTTCATACACACATATACATACATACATAGATACATACATACATACATACATACATACATGCATACACATATAAGTATATATATAAATATTTAGATACACGCACACATACATATACACACACACACACACAAACATTGACATAAATACATACATAAATATTCAGCAGTGAAAACAATACCAAAGCTCTACATTTAGTGGCACTGATTCTTTTTCAAGAAATAAATATACAATACGATGATTGACTACATGGTTACTGTAGAACTACGTGGGCGATGTTGAATGCGTCGCAAGTGACACTTACACAAACGATGTTATTACAGTTTCTAGGAAAGACTGTTATGTTTGTCATATAAAAAAAAAAAAAAAAAAACACTTTCTTCGGAGAAAGACAGCGACACAGAGAGAAATGTGTGTGTGTGTGTGTGAGAGAGAGAGAGAGAGAGAGAGAGAGAGAGAGAGAGAGAGAGAGAGAGAGAGAGAGAGAGAGAGAGAGAGAGAGAGAGAGAGAGAGAGAGGAAGTCAAAGAGAGAGACCGAGAAACGGAGATATAGAACGGGGAGCGAGGTAGACAGAGAGGGGAGGGAGAGAGAGACACATACAGGGACGAAAAGAGACAGAGAGAGAGATTGAGAGAAGGCGAGAGATATTAGATATTACTGTTGTTATTGCTGCTGCTGTTGTTATTTTATTTTGTTTAAGTTTTATTGTTTTATTGTTCTTCTCATTGTTGTTGTTGTTGTTATTATTATTATTATTATTATTATTATTATTACTGTTATTAAAAGTAATAGTAATAGTAGTTGTAATAACAGCTATAATAATAATAATCATAATAACAACATCAGTAATAATATTGTACATATTAACCAATGGCTATAACAACAAAGAGAGATAAAAAGGTGTGTATAATTGAACAGTCTGCAGATTGTCAGTCTCAATAATATGTGTTAGACGCATCGACCGGCAGGCGAAAATTGGGACGAAGCAATTACCGTAGAAATTTCCCTACCTATAATTAGAGGACAAAATGACACTTGCAATGTTTTTCATGTCTAGCATAGTATTGGTTTTGTGGATTTTTCTTTATTGCTTGCGACTGTCTTTTCTGGACGTGCAAGTGGGCAAAAGACGAGAGCTTTTAGGTCATCGTTCTCATAAATGTATCAATGAATATTTGTTTAATGACATTTCAGCACGTTTTTAGTACTTACGTGTAATGTATGGTTTTTAATAATGACCCTTCATGTTTTATTCCTATCTACTTAGTAGCAAGGTATATTTTTCAGGACGACACACGCCATGGATCTTTGATAAAACAGTCCATTGGACATCAGGCAAACATTCTGAATATTTGTATTTCTGGATGAATTTGTTGAAAGATAACAACGTTGTTTTTTTCTTTTTTTCTTTTTTACTGTTCATTGTTATTTATTACGATTTGTTTTGTCTTTAATATTACTTAATACATTCGTTCATTAATTCATTTATTGAAATTTCTGTCCATTATAATGGACCAACATCTGTAAATTACGTCAATTGCTCAGTCTATCTAGATTAATTTTTTAACAAATATAAATAGGAGTGTAAAACAGAAAAACTAAGGTAATTTGAATTTAATTTTCCACTACCGACCAGACACCTTTTTCAAACAGTTGAAGTAAATTAAGTCTTCCAAGGTCGCCTTTCTTGTAAACACAAAGCTATCGACCGCCTCTTGTAAAACAAATGGCACTGTTGCTATAAACCAACGTTACGTGCATGTTACACGAAAGAAACTGAATTCATGCATGTTTTACAACGACAAGAATGGTCGTGGTTAATTGGATTTTCAAATAAAGTTCTTTAGAGGATGCTGAACTTAATAATATAAATCACATCGATGAACTTTATTTTTCTCTGGGTATCCGACTATGAATGTTTACAAGAGTGTACTCAGTGTTTATCCACACAGAGACAGACAGACAGACACACACACACACACACAATTATATACACATATTTTTTCACATACAGCATATATTCTTCATTCATCCTTCGCTACATCCATCCATCCGTTTATATAAACATACATATATAGTGCAAATTACGTACGCATACATACACATACACACATGCAAAGAAGTAAATCCAATATGTCTAAATTTAAATAAATATTTACAAAGCACTAAATAACAAGTACATTTGACAGATACAAATCATATATTATGATGTTGTTGGCTAAAGCAGAACAACGTAGAAAATAATTTACAGATACAAATGTTTATCAGTCAGAAATGACTGTATATATCGTTGATGTATCGTTCACTTGAACTTTGTATCAAACAGCACGCATCGATAGTTGTCAGTGGGTATCGTGTCAGAAATAATTACTACACAGAACGGTCAAATTATGAGTTTTCCTTTGTTATTCCTGCGTGCGTGTTCATAATCAGATGAAACTCCTAAATATTTGTGATAATACCAAGTGTCCTTTTCCATATTAAGGCTTTAAAAATAATAATAATTTAAAAAAATAAATTAAAAATAGCGTTATATCTACATCTCACTCTACTTCGGTAGCGTTTTTGAGTGATGGTGTTATCAGAAATTTAACGTAATAATCAGTGCCCAATTATGACGAATTACGGTACTTCATAAATAACAGCATTTTTCATCTTTGTTGTAACTACAGCGTTTTGTATGTTGTAGGCAGATGTGTGACCGATATGTACACATCGCTGTTATTTATATATATTTCATATTTAACTCTATTTGCTGTCTCGATTACAATAAATAAAACAGTCCGTCATTCTTTCTACGTGCATATGGGTATTCGTTATAACATAACGGTGTTTCTGAATTATTATGACGTCTCTATCGATTGTTTCTGAATCCAAATTAGTTATTTACTTAAATATATCAAGCTGTCTCTTACTCAGTGATGCTCTGGTCACAGAGTCAGTTCTCATCGGCGGTCATTCCGTACAGCACACTAGACTCACTCACTCACTCTCTCTCTCTCTCTCTCTCTCTCTCTCTCTCTCTCTCTCTCTCTCTCTCTCTCTCTCTCTCTCTCTCTCTCTCTCTCTCTCTCTCTCTCTCTCTCTCTCTCTCTCTCTCTCTTACCCACTCACTCGCTCTCTCTCGCTGACTCTCTCCCACATACTCTCATTTCAGATTATCTAAGTGATAGAAAAAACTCTCTTGTTATTGTGATTGTTTCTATTATTGTTGTTCTTTTATCATTCACTTGTTGTCATGACTACGAAAAACTTTTTCAAAACATAAAAGGAAAAATAAATGATCTTTTATTAGCTTTCACAAATCATATTTACATAAATATGTTTTAAGAAAGATTAAGATTTTTTTTTTTTTTTTTTTTTATTATTATTATTATTATTATTTTATTTTTTTTTGACGTTTCAAATGAACAAAACTTAAAAAGAATGACCTTAGCATTTAGAACCTATTACGATTTCGGTAATATATATATTCACGATTTTCTTATAATAATATTATGTACACATTTCTATATGCACTGACGTATTTGTTAGAATATCACGTAATTATCTGTAAACGTACTGACGTATTTCTTAAATATTACGTACATATTTCTATCCAGTAAAAATAAAATCGATTTTAGGAACTGCAAGTGTAATTAGTCGTCTTGCCATTACATTATTCCTGAGTCTGTAATTCTCACGTGGATTCGAGATCTCAAAGTGTTTCTTCGTTCGTCGCATTGTTTGCTGCCTTTTGACAGTGTCGTCTGAAAACAGAAACCACTGACGCTGTGGCGAAGTCAAAAGGATTCACCAGTTTTCAGCTAAGACTGTCCGTCACAACAAACAATGCTTTTTACGTGTTAAATGTGAATCTCTGATGTTATGCTGCGATCACAGTCTTAAAAGTAAATTCGGTTTAATAGGTTACTAGATATGTGTATGCCAACATGCATATAACTTACGTATATTTTCGAGTGTACGTACATGCATGTTTGAATATATGCGTACATTACGTTATAATGCATTAGACACACAGGTACACACATGCAAAAGACACAGAGACACAAACATGCACAAACAAACATAAATACAAATACATGTGTGTGTGCGCCCGTGCATGTGTGTTATTGTGTGTGCGTGCGTGCGCTCTTGTGCGTGAATAAATTAAGTTTTCCTTAATTTCAATAATGTCTGAACCTGGGATAAAAATGATCCAGATTAAATTTTTCTTAATTTTCATGTAATCTTTTTCAGTTGATTAAAGTTGTTCCTATCTTTTATCACTGGCTATTTATAAGTCTGTCATACTTTTGTCTTCTTTATATTTTTTTAAACCTGGAAGTTTGTTTTAAAGACCGCCCTAGTGAAACGTACTTTTGTTTTAACGAGTACTTTTTAAAAAAAAAAAAAAAAAAAAGACATTTGATTTTGTCATCATGCTGAAGCATAAACATGACGCCTACGTGTTTTTAATTCTGTTGCCGAAATTTTATCTATTTGTTACTTCTAGCATCAACATTGTAACAACTGCTTGTATTCCTGTTAGAGAATTTGTTTATTTGTTTATTTATCTATTTATCTGTCTATTTATTTGTTTTGGGGTTGTTGTTCTTTTTGTTTTTTCTTCTATCTCTACCCATTTTCTCTTTATAATTATTGATTTTTATAAATATATATATATATATTAAAATTGAATTTCCAGTTTAATAATTCCCTGTAGGATATGTACTTTAATATCTATTTTTAACAGTTATATTTTTTAACAAATGTTCTTTAGTCATGGGAAATAGACGAGAAGTTTAAATTAAGACACACAAGTAAGACAAATATTATCTTCTAGGAGCAATGCACATTATTTGTTATTATATATTTTTAATAAAGCTGATTTTAATATCCGCAAGACACGTAAATTGTTTAATATTATATCAAATGCGTTCTTTCACTACTGATTTCAAGATGAAACTATTTCTTCTGTACTTCACTTACAGTGTGAACATGCTTTATCATCAGAACTATTACTTATATGTGAAATTAAAATACTTCTGTTATAGTTTCTAAGGAAAACTAAGGAAAATTAAATTAAAATAAATTAAAGATTTTTTAATATATTATCGATGCTGACTGACATTTTTATAAATCTGATTTCTTTTTTCTTACTGGTTGATAATAACTAAATTATATATATATATATATATATATATATATATACATATAGGGATTAACAAACTTAATTATATCAAGTTAATGTGAGAGAGAGAGAGAGAGAGAGAGAGAGAGAGAGAGAGAGAGAGAGAGAGAGAGAGAGAGAGAGAGAGAGAGAGAGAGAGAGAGAGAGAGAGAGAGAGAGAGAGAGAGAGAGAGAGAGAGAGAGAGAGAGAGAGAGAGAGAGAGAGAGAGAGAGAGAGAGAGAGAGAGAGAGAGAGAGAGAGAGAGAGAGAGAGAGAGAGAGAGAGAGAGAGAGAGAGCAATATAATCGATATATAATGATATTCAGATAATTTTCACTGCATTCTATTCAAATCACCGTCCTGGAAGACAACTTTTAAAATATTTTTTTATATTTTCATGTTTTAACTGTCACATCTTTAAGTCGAGATCAGACAGTGACATTTAACATAAAGGATTTCCATTTCTAACTTAAACATAACTTTTTTATTTTTATTTTTTATAAATATTTTTCTTGTTAAAACATACAAAAATATCATCAGAGAATGTATCCCATTTTGGCCATGGTCATTTGTCACTCCAGAGAAAAGCTTGTCTTTTATAAATGGATTTTATTTTTGGACGTCTAAGTCATGTTTCATTGGACAGATTTCAGATTCTGCCTCGCCAGTGCATCCACATCTTCCTCAAAGATTCCTTTGCGAATAATGAAGACATTTTGGCATTTCCAAGGCTTTTTCTTTCTTTTTCTTTTCTGAAAGCTGGATGTAGACCGTTTTGCTTGACGGGAATATCTAGCATCACACGAACCCAATCATATTCCCTGAAAAGCCCATTTCAGATGAAAGCTTACAAATATAGGTTAGATCAGTTGTAAGAGTTGTTGTTAGTTTAATTATGTGAGATGTCAATGGTCTGTCTTTTATTCTTTTCTTGGCTAGAAAAACATTCGATACAGTCAATAGTGAATGTGAATTTTCTTTTCGCTACAGTTGGTGGGTGTGGGTGTATGTGTTTATGTATGTGTATGCATGTATGCATGTATATGTGGATATGTATATGTGTTTGTGTGAATTTATTTATATTTATTCTAATTCGTTCGTTGATTTTTTCCCCTTTGGCACAGTTATTTATTGATTAGTTCGTTCGTTCGTTCGTTCGTTCATTCATACATTTATTTATTTATTTACTTATTTATTTATTTATTTTTGTTTTATTATTTATATACTGATTATTTATATTTAATTATTCTTTATTTTGCAGTTTAATTTTTTTTTTTTTTTTTTTAATCACGTAAAAGGACGGTGAAACATTAATAATTTATTAAGTTAACTAACTGTCTGGTACATGTTTCAATTTAAAAATAAAATATGATAGTAATACTCAATAAACCAAGTTAATTTTGTTGTTGTTGTTTTTGTTTTGTTTTGTTTGTGGGTTATTCTTGGGGTGTTTCTGGGTTTTTTTTTTTGTTTGTTTGTTGTTGTTTTTTTTTTTGTGTTTTTTGTCAGTAAAGTATTGGTTTGTTGTTTATGCTTATACGCTATTTACTTATCATGATATCTTCCAAGTCTACAACATCTGCTAGAATACTCGTCTCTCTATAGCTAGTAATTATATTTCTTACAACCGCTGTCTTGGTGCATTTAAATCGAAAGAAGCGTTACCCTGAAGCACCCATTGCTGTCGTGTGTATCCTGGATTCTGATTGGTCAGTTTAGCCTGCGTTTACCCAAAGGTTGCGATTAAGAGACTCCAAGGTTATAATTGTTTTGACATTCTCGTGGTCGATGGTGCTTCTTGGTTAAAATCGATGCAGGTTTAGTGTTTGTTTATACTGAGAGACTGGAAAACATTCTGCCATTAAGTGGCTCGGCACTTGTGATTGCACTAACATTCGAGAATGTATATATTTATACAATTAATGTGCATATATAGAGAGACAGGTACAATTTATTTAGTGTACGTAGTGGTGTGCGTCTACATACATACATACACACCCACAAACTTAGATAGGTACATACATGTGTGTATGATAATATGTGTGTGTTTATGTGTGTGTGCATGTATATATATATGTACACAGATGTATGTATTTCCAAGTTAAGAGGGTATTTATATATACATTTCTCAAGATGAGGCTGATTTTGAAATTCGGAACATTATTAATTGTAGCGGTATTAACGCAGATACTTGTAAATACACAGGCACATACACACAAAACAAATGCTTATACACAGATATATATACTAACAACCACTCACATAGTACACAACATGGAAAATCGAATGCAGTCCTATGGTTTGATGTATTGTATTCTTTTCTTTTTTTGTCGTAGTTGTCTAAGCAGCTTTTATACATATATTATTGTGTTCTTTTAAATCTGTAGACGCTATTGTTTCATAATTCGTCTGAGCATTTAAGGTAATTTAGCTTATCCTTTTGATGTTAAATGTGTCTGTAAACTAGTTTATAAATCAATAATGATTCTGCTTTGTGAAGCATCGTTGCCGTTTTGCCTGTATGTTTAGTAATATATACTGTCTTGTTTTTCAATAATAAAATAATAATACTCGTAACAATAATAAGAAGACAAAAACAAAAAATAAATAAGATAGTCAGTAGTAATAATCTACATAACAGCACCAACAACAACCACAATATTCTCTTCATGTGAATTTTATTTTTATTGTTAAAAAAAGAAGATTGTACTGATAATGAAAATACTTTCGAGTTATGCCAGCACGTGTTTGTTAGTAGATGTAATTAGTAGACAGATCAGCTGCGGCTTTTATACTAGGAGTTCGTACTGCGCGAGAATTAAAACAAAAATGACATCTGTCGTCTCTAAACGTAAGATAAGAAGATGTTCTAGATCTGTAAGTTATAGTATAACTGAAGACAAATCGTGAGCTTTTATTTTTTTTATTGTTATTAAAAACAAATTAATCAGAATATTTTAAATGTGTTTTAGACAAGAGTTCTTTCCCTTTGTGTTTCTGTCAACATGAAGACATTTTTATTTTCTTCGCGTGATAATAAATCTTTATTTATTTATCTGTTATTATTATGATTATTATTATTATAATATACTACAAATAGTATAGTTCTAAAGCCCCTCAAACTTCATTAATCATTGATCATCATTACGTGGAATAACGCGCAACTAGTACCTGGTACCAGTGAATGTATATGCAAACTAAGGTCAGGAATCTATAATTATAAATTTGTTTTCTACGCACCTGCCTTTGCTTATTAAGACATCTTTATTAATTATGTATAAATATAAGTCTCAGCTCGCTGTAACCGCTGATAGACAAAACGGACTATTGTTGAACGTGTCTCGCGAGAAATGTTACTAATGAAGTCTAGTCGTACGCGACACTGTTGTTTTGGAAAATCTGTTTTCATTATTATTTGTTGTTGTTTTTGCTTCACTTATTATTATTATTATTGTTGTTGTATTTTTTCTTCTTCACCTTCTTATCGAACGTCATTTCATCTCGAAATTTACACTCGCCAAAAGAAATACGTTCTTTTTACATGCTGGATCGGCTTATTTTATATTGATTGTTTATTTTCGTGACCGCAGAATTTTCTTCATGGTGAAGGTTTTGTTAAGACTACTCGAGTTAACAACAACATACAACACAACTAGTAATTAATACTGGTTTTCTGGAACCGTACAGATTAATCTCCATATGCGGATGTATATTCGCCCACAGAATAAATGTGACACGCGATAATTCTATAACATTTAATTCATTAAAATATTTTGAAAGTTCCGGTGGTTTAACAAATAATTATAACATGAACAGAAGAAACAACAGCAGCAACAACAACAAATTAATAACAAAAATAATAATAATTAAATTTCATGATAATTATAATAAAAATAGAGAAAATAATAAGAAACGTTGACATACACGTTAGGTTCGTACTGCAGTATTTTAAACATTAATCTATCCCTGTGCAGAATGCTTTTGATGCATGTCTTCGATTATGTATCATTTTTATTATGTTTAGCTACTTTGGCTTTCAAGTATATATGTTATAATTTACTATAACCGTAACGTTAATTTTTCCAAGCAAATGGTTTATGAAAGAGAATAAACGAAAGTTAACAATGATGTGACTGAGGATAGTGCTTTTATGCAGTCGCTGCTTTGTTCAACACTCAGATACCTGGGGTTAGAGGAGGATGAATTAATCAGAAGATAGTAATTAAAAATAATAAAAACTGGTGAAACAAAATTAATAGATGAACGGTGACAATAGAATATAATTATTACACTACTGGTATTACTGGTTATTATGCCTCTCAAAGGTTAAGGTTTACTGCCGTCCATCTCTCTCTCTCTCTCTCTCTCTCTCTCTCTCTCTCTCTCTCTCTCTCTCTCTCTCTCTCTCTCTCTCTCTCTCTCTCTCTCTCTCTCTCTCTCTCTCTCTCTCTCTCTCTCTGTATGTGTATCTGTCTCTTTCTCTCTATCATTCTGTCTCTCTGTCTGCTGTCTGAGTGTCTCTCTCTCTCTCCCCTGAATATATATAAAAAAGTTTCTTTATTTAATAGATTTCTACAAATGAACGAATTGAATAATTTATGTCTGTTATTTGACTACAGCAATTTAATATGTGTGTATGTCTGTGTATGTGCATGTGTGTATCTGTCTGTGTGTGTGTGTGTGTGTGTGTGTGTGCAAAAAACCATAATCTATAAAATGATTGTGGAGCTTTGTTATTTTGTTGTTGTTTCTTTTTTTTACGTTGTTTTCTTGTGGTTTTCATTTATTATCTTTTTAGACATTACTCTTTTCTTTTCTTTTTTTCATTTCACCGTAGTCATCAACATTATCACTGTCTGCAGCTGTTGTTGCTTTAAAAAAAAATGATACCCTTGTGGCAAATATTTTCAAATAGTTCTGATAATTTCTTTCTTTGATTGTGTTCATCATTTTACAAAGAAGAAAGAAATCACAAAGACGAAAATAAAATAATAAAGAAGGAAAACGGAAGAAGAAAACGAATCAAAGGAAGGGAGAAAAAATCAAATGAACTACATGCACTCAGCAGTAACTAAAACTTTAACCTTTGCTTGGAACGTCAGCAGCAACAACATGTACTAAGGTCACAACAACGTACATATTGTAAGGAATGTTGGCAACAAATATTTGTCTTACGACTACAGTTGGCACCAACTTACCTGTTTTAATATTACATTTGTAACGTCGACAACAACGAACCTGTATTATAATTATACTTAAAATATCGACAACAACCTACATGCATTAGTTATACTTGTTATGTCGACGACAACGAACCTGTATTACAATTATGCTTGTAACGTCGACAACAACCTACCTGTATTAAAATTGTATTTGTATTGTCGACAACAACGAACCTATATTAAAATTATACTTGTAACGTCAACAACAACGTACATGTATTAAAGCAGTATTTGGAACGTTGGCAACAACATTGCTGTACTAAGGTCACACTGTCTGTGGCTATGAAAAGTGGTTTAACGTGTTAAATCGGAACAATACTGCAACGACGACTTAAAGTCGTTGTGTGTCATTTGATGAATGTCGACAAAACTGTGTTAATCGGTATCAAGACATCTGTTTGTCCTGTTGAGATAATACAGAGTGACATCTCAGTACGTAGGCGTATTTTTGTATTTAATGTGTGTCAGTACCAAACGTAATTTGCAAAAAAACATCAACAATAAAATAAAATAAAAAAATAAATAAATAAATGAATAAGTAAATAAAATAAAAAATAAATAAATAAATAAATAAATAAATAAATAAATAAATAAATAAATAAATAAATAAATAAATAAAGAGAGAAAAAACAACAACAACAAAAACAACTGATGTTATGATTAAATAATGACACATTTAACCAAATAGTTTGTGAAGTATGCCATGGGTTATGTAACGTAAGACATTTAATGTGAAATATGTGGATGGTTAATAACTATAATAAGCCATTGTGAAATAAACAAAATAGTTCGGTATGATATAACATCAGTGTCATCCCTGATTTCCAAAACTGTGTGATATTTGAAGTTTCGTGTGAAATACAATATGCGAGATAGCTTTTGTAATAAAAGTCATTGAATGACAAACACAATCACAGCAGGTTGCGCGGTTTAAGATTTAATGTTAAAAACAATATCCGAAACAGTGCCATATCAAGGCATTTAAAGGCATTAGATTTCGAACACAGATTAAAAATCTGATTGTGGTGTATTTGACGTTTAATGAGAAAAATAAATATTCAGAATATATTTGGTAATAAAAGACATTTTATATGATAATATAATTTAAATAAAATAATATTGGACACTTAATGTTAAATAAAATATATTTAAAAAAAAGTAAAAAAATAAATTTAAAAAGGAGAAGAAAACAAACACCATTTAGAGGTGTTCAATCGACTATGGCCTACTTCAAAAAAAGAAATCGGAGTAATTTCATGTCCTAATTCCGTTGTGCATCACCAGGTGGTAAATAAGTGACCGTAAGTCATTTACATTAAAAACAAATTTCTAAATTAGTTTTCGGTGCAAGACATTTAATGTTTAACCTTAGTTCAAAAATAGGAAGGATAGTATTTGAAGTTTAATGCCAAATTACCACACAAAAAATAGTTCGTGTAACAGTTATAAGACATTAATGGCATAAACAACTTTGACTTTGGTGTAACAAAAAATATTAAATGCCAAACACAAATACCAAAATAGATCGTATATTATACGACACGAAACCTCTTTTTTTATTTTATATGTTTTCCTTCATTTTAAAATTTCTTTCTTCTCCTTTTTTTTTTTTTTTTTTTTTTTTTTTTTTTTTCTTAAAGAAAGCTTACTTTTAGGAAAATGAAAACAAAACAATAACATTTTGAAGAAGAAAAATTCTATATTGCTTTAACATTTAAAGTAATGATAAAAGATGGCATTTCAAAACAAACAAAACAAAAAATAAATAAATAATAAAAAAATGAAAAAATGAAAAGAGAATAAAAAAAAATAAACAAGGAAGAAGAAATTAAAAAGTAAGAAATTAAAAAAATGGAAGAAACATTTAAAAACAAATATATAAACAAACAAACAAACAAACAAAGGAAGCAAACAAAACAAATTACAAAAACAAAATAAATAAATAAAACGCTAACAAAATTATAAATAAGATAGTCAGTAGTAATAATCTACGCATAACAGCACCAACGACAACAACTGCAACAACAACCACAATATTCTCTTCATGTGAATTTTATTTTTATTGTTAAAAAAAGAAGATTGTACTGATAATGAAAATACTTTCGAGTTATGCCAGCACGTGTTTGTTAGTAGATGTAATTAGTAGACAGATCAGCTGCGGCTTTTATACTAGGAGTTCGTACTGCGCGAGAATTAAAACAAAAATGACATCTGTCGTCTCTAAACGTAAGATAAGAAGATGTTCTAGATCTGTAAGTTATAGTATCGTGAGCTTTTATTTTTTTTATTGTTATTAAAAACAAATTTAATCAGAATATTTTAAATATATATAAAAATAATATTATTTTTGTAATAGTCAGTTTGGATGTTGGTGAATAAATCAACCGATATGTAAATTGAAAGAAACAAAATTTTTAATCCAAAATAAAAAATTAGAAAAACGTAATAGAAGAAAAAGAATTGGAAAGAATATTAATATTATAACAAAGTGTAATATCCGAAAGCGGAACAAATATATAGTTCTGCATTTTAAAGTGTGCCGATAATAATAATAATAATGATGATGATGATGATAATAATAATAATAATAATAATAATAATAATAATAATAATATTGTACATATTAACACCACTGTAACAAATTGCGATGACAACAAAGGGAGATAAACAGGTGTGTATAACTGAACAGAGAGAGAGAGAGAGAGAGAGAGAGAGAGAGAGAGAGAGAGAGAGAGAGAGAGAGAGAGAGAGAGCATTAAATATCTAAGGCTATGCAGTGGATATATATTCTTGCTGATAATCACTAAATCCTGCTGTTAATACCATAAAAATCCGCACAGCATTTATCTCCTCACTCACATATTTATTGTTTAGATTGATATATCTATCAGAACGTATATTAAATGTAGATAGTTATATAATACTGCTAACGAACAAAACAGTAACATCTGCAAGTGGTTAAATAAAATGTTGATAAGAAGATATAATGCTAATGGTGACTATTAACAACTATATTAATCACACATGCAATAACTGTTCTCGGAAATAATTACGTAATTGATCATTTACATTATTTTTAGGTGGTTTATTTTATTTTATTTTTATTTTTTATAATACGAATAATTTATATTGAATTAGATCACGCTATATTGATATATCATATAATCAGAGGTGCTGTTATAACGGAACTGTATGGGTTTATTGATTTGTTACTCAGTAGAATTTGTATTTATTTATTTACTGTTTTTACTTAGAGCTTGTTAACGCATATTTTGTTTTCTTCATTTTTTTTTTGTGGGGGGGTCTTTGATTTGTTTTTGTTTTTGTTTTGTTTGTTTTTTGAGAGTGTTGTTTTGGGGTTTTTTTTGTTGATATTTTCTTCTTTTTTAAAAAAAAAAAAAGAAAATAAAAAAGACAAACAAAACAAAACAACATAATTATAATAAAATAAAAATGGAAAGACTAATAAATAAAAAAATAAAAAAATCTACTACTACTACTAACTACAACAAAAGTAGCAATTAATAATAATAATAATAAGAAGAAGAAGAAGAAGAAGAACAACAACAACAACAACAACAACAGCAACAACACCACAATAATAACATACAAAATAAATCAAATGATAAACAAAGAAATATCGCTGATTGTAATGAATAAATAAAATTCTCCGACGTCTGTAGACTCAAGCTTAAACAACATTTTCAGATACCAATTTTTAGTTGCTTAATGATGATTGGCAATAATACATAACGTCCGACTAGATGTCTGATTAATGTCATTTTTGCGTGGAAAAAAAAATGAAAATAATAATAAAAATAAATAAATAAATAAAAATTAGCACAACTTTAGGTCTATTCAGTTATGTTATTGTTACCTTAAACAAGTAACCTATTTCATTATGAGAGTTCTATATAAAGTTTCATTCATGACATCGGCTTCGTATACGGTAACGACACACAGTTCATGTGATGCGGAAATTTGAACGTGTTTCTTAAGTCAGCTGTGTCATATAGGTCTGCTTGCCTACGCAATCAACACGCTGGGATCGGTAATAATAATATTAATTGTTTGGTTAGACTACAATTATTGTAACCCATCCTTTTTCATTATAGTTCCAGATACAAAAATGTAATACCTAAGATTCCAAAATAATCGATACCGGAGACTGAAATATTTATTTAACCCGTCGATATATTGTTATTTTAAAATTTAAATAATTATAATGTCAGGCGGTTTAAAATTCAGATATTTTAATCAATTATTATTCATTAATTTAATATGTATATTCGAATTCGTATGTTTGTGCGTATATGCTCGCCAAATTAAATCAGAAATGATCCTTGTAATCTAAAAATAAAAATGAAAAGAAACGAAAACAAAATGTTTCATAACTTGTGATATTAATCGAATATTTCTTTCTTCGTTGAAAATAGAACGTAATTACTGAATGGAAAGAACAATAACTCAGTGACACGTTTATGTGTACTTTTTCTAAAATTTGTTTACTCAGGCTGATGCAGACAACAAAAATAACTACACTCACACATCATCTTCGTAAATATATCAGTTGAAAGACAATATGAATGATGACGAAAATAATTAGTTATACATTTTCCTAAAAAGCACCACATTAGCATCTCTTGTTATCAGCACTGGGAAATTCCATAAGGAAGAGGCCACACCAACGGAAGTGCGTGTCACGTGATTTTGTTTTCTGCAAAATAAAAAGATGGAATGATGTGTGTTTGTACGAGCTTCCAGTCATGTTGTTTAAACCACGGCATGTAACATGTGTACTCATACATTAGAATGGAACATCCAGACAACAAGACATTGAATGAGTTGGGTATTTCGGATACTACTAATGATTTTTTGAGACGTTTTTCGGTTGCAAATTGGGAGTCGTATGAGTCCGAAGAGGAATTTGACGATTTATCACCTATACCAGAAACACCATCTGATTACCTTGACGGAGGACTTCGATCACCTCCTCCGACAACACCAGGCAGTGTATTTGGTAAAATTCTGATAATCAGTACAAGTCGGCTTGAAATTTTATTTTGTTATTTTACTGATCCTTTTTTGTTGTTGTTGCAAAGGCAGGTCAATAATTCTTAGTTATTTAGTATGATTTATCAATTGCTTCATTTTTGAGATCTTGCACGGTTCAGCTGCTGATTGATTTACATTTTTAGTTTTAAATTTCTTTCAGATTAATCGATTATTCTTTTCATTAACAAAGACCGATATTTTAAAGCGTCTTTGTACAAAAGGCTTATTCAGTATTGCCAAAAGTAACAAGAAAGAGCAATTAACAAGTTTTGAGCGATTACGACAAGCATTTGTATAAGTATTAACTTAATTACAACTTAATATGTGTGTGTGTGTGTGTGTGTGCTGAATGCACATTTTTACATTTATATTAATAATTGTTCCAATAAATTACTTTGCTGTCATACTGAAAGCTGAAATCATTAAACAACACCAGGGACATGGGGCACAATAGTACATATTTCAATATATATTGTCTAAGAAAAAGGTATGGTGCAAAAACCACTGTATTAGAATAATTAGTGTGTGACACAATCATTGTCGCATTTGTTTTTTTGTTTTTTTAAATCATAGCATTTATACTTCAGCTTCTTATTCATAATGCATCTAATCATTATGTAACTTTTGTTTAAATTGAATATTTTTATATTTCTAATATTGTTACTCTGAATAGATTTAAAAAGAAATTTGGTTCAACAATGGTAAGATTTTAGTTATGGCCATACATACACAAACCTCAAGACACTTTGTTTAACTTTTTATTCATAGTAAAACATATAGATCTATACAGTTTTTTTTCTTTGTTATCATTTTTAATTGAAATGTATATGGTTATCCTAGAAACCAATGAATAAACATTTTGTTTATTATTAATTAATATTAGACAAGGTATTCTCTGTGTGTGTTATGTCCATGTTTCAATTTTTTTCCACAGGATCATGTATTTCTCTTTTTTATTATTTATTTATTTATTTATTTTTATTATATGTATATATATATATATCTTTATGGCCATAGAAAACCACATATATATATTTTATGTTTTAATCTTGATCAGTTTATGGTCCAGCATTTTGTTTTATAGGTATTCTATTACACCAGAAAATATAAATGTAAACTCTACCTCTACATGCTATCTAAGTGCAAGTAATAAAAAAGTGCTTTTAATATCCAGTGTTTTTTTATTTTTATATTCTTTCAAATATTTTTTTGTTTGATTTTTTATTTTCATTTAATTATTATTATTATTATTATTATTATTATTTTAATATTTTTAGAACCAATCCAACATTTTGTAATTTAGTTTTCTTTCAAAATATAGTGAAATATATGAAGATATACATGCATTTATTGAAATATAGTGCTGATATCAAGAGATGCTGATGTGGTGCTTTTTAGGAAAATTTATAATTAATTATTTTTCGTCATCATTCATATCGTTACAGTATAATAAAAAACATAATCATAATATTAAAAGCATTACTACTGTAAATAACAAATAATAATGTTAATATTAAAGGAATATAAATTATATTTCATAAATTAATTAATTCATATATATGTTGATTCTTTGCTGGAATTGGAAATAACAGTACATAGCAAAAATCTAACCCTTAAATAATATTTGAAATTTACCATTGTGGTTTTCCAAAATGTTTCCAAGGGGTTGATGAGCATTTAGTATTCACAAACAAAAATTCATAAATTACATATTTTCCATATCTACTTACTGCGGACTATAAAACATGAATTATAAGCAACATATCAGGAAACAGAAAATTTAAAATAGTTCATTTTGGTTAATGCCAACAAATGTTAAAATAAAAAAATATTTATATCATAAGACTATGGTCAATACTGAGATAAAAGACGGACATTAATTTAAAAATTATTGCCTTTCTGTGTATTTATACAGTGCAAGGCAAACTAAAAGGACCTGTTGACATATTTTCTTTTTGTTACATGGTTTTAATATTGATCTGTCATTTTAAGTGTTTATTCTTACTCTAGTGCAATATACTACATAAAATATTGTAATGCATTTTAGGATATAAAATATTTAACATTAATTTTCTTTTAAGACTATAATTTCCTATGTGAATTTACATCATAGATGAATTTTAAAAATATTAAATGTTAAATATATATAAGGAATAACCAATTTGTTTTTTGTTTTTTTTACCTCTCTTTTTCCCATTCCAGGATCTTAGAGTTTCAGTAGTTGTTTTGTAATCGGATATTTCACTGATGTTAAATTCCTATTTTGTTATGATAAACTCAACATATTTCCTAATCATAATTGATGATTCATTACAATAGGAATGCAAAATGTTTAAAACTTTCAACTCAACTATAAATTGTTTATATAGATATATGTGATAGTTTACATATACCAGTGCGCTGTACAAGTTTAAAATTACTCTTTCCTTACCACTATCATAAACTGTCACAGTGTCAGAATGCCTGTTTATATCTATAATTCTGTTTATAATTTTATACATACATACAATGATACATATTTACATTTTTCCACTGGAACAATGCAAGTGAAAATTTAATCTTCATGTATTTTTTATATCTTTCTTTTCTTCTTCTTCTTCTTCTTCTTCTTATTATTATTATTATTATTATTGTTATTATTATTATTTTATCATTATTATTTTATCAACTGTCTAGTATTTAATCCCTAAATCTAAAGTTTAGTCATACAGTAGACCACATAACTGATGTACACTGTTACAAACATATGTCTTGAAGAAGGGTACAACTGTTAATTAAATCTGTATAAGAAAATATAAAATATTTTATTAATTTAAACTGGTATGTAAACTATTTATATAGACAGGAAGATATATTGTATAATATAAAATATCAAAAAAACCCTCAAAAAAACTGCTTAAATATAATATGGTTAATTTTTAATAATATATCATTAGAAACAAAGTTAAAATATAAAATTCTAAACTTTAATGTTTACAGGTAATCCATCCAAAAAGTACAAAACTATCTTCGACAAGCCAATTGGGTTTGAGAATCTTCGAGAAAACTGTTGGATTCCTGATGAGCCAGTCAATGTGAAAATAACTCACCATGAGCGACAGGGGGCAACTAAAGTGCTCAACCCATACCTGTGAGTTTTTTACATTAATATACTGTCATCAGTGGATAATGTTGTAAAATAATTTTTTATTAAATTGTAACGATTATTAATTTTAAATAAAAATTTAATTGATTTATATAATGTCATAATAATAAACTCTGTAAACTAGTTTTAATTAAACAAAAGCCCGTCAGTCATAGTATATATATATATATAGGTTTTTCTGCCTTGCTGCAAATGGAGACAGCACTTTTTAACAGTAGATTAAAAATGTGTATAGAGTATATTGCTAGGATATTCCTTCCTTAATAAAATTAAGCAGCAACAAATACTTCATTAACATGCATCTTCATAATGAAAGAACAGTATATATCATAGCCATTGTGACTTCAGTTCTGGAGTACTTGCTTGATTGGGCATTAGATACACATTGTGGTTTGTTCAATTCAGAGTTTGTTTTAGACTTGATTTTTTAATTTTCATTTTTTTTTTTTTTTTTTCTGATGTTAATGTGTATGTAATATTTTTTCCTCTAGAAACACCAATTACATTTTTCTATATTTTTTGTAAATTTCAATTATTTTTTTTTTTTCTCTCTCTCTCTCTTTCCTGAAGTGAAATACCAAAAAATAACTCGGAATAGTTTGTGTAGAATTTAATAAATGCATTTTCAATAAAGATAATTCATTTTTATAATAATAATGTTTATCTTAGGTACACTATTGAGGTTAAACATGGAGATTATACATGGACTGTACATAGACGTTACAAACATTTTCGACAGTTACATGATGCACTGGTGCTTTTTAGAACTAGATACCGCATTCCATTTCCACAAAAACAGTAAGTACTGGATAGATATATAATTTATGTGCATGCATTTACTAATATAATGTGTGGGACTGAACTTAAAGCACAATCCAAAGATACATAAACACCCACTGACGTGTGAGGTTTATTTCTCCTTGTTTAAATGTAAAGTACTTGGGAAATTCCTCCAAGACACCTGGGACATTAAAATAGGTTAAACACTGTCACTGGTGTTTTCTTAAGGAACCCAGGACAGTAATGGTCTGCCAGTATTGGTCAGGGGTGTGAAATGTTATCTGTGTGACTGTGGTGAAAGAGAGTTCAAGAGAGAAGAGAGAATATCTGGCAAGAGAGGAAGACGTGTGAGCCAATTCTCTGCAATATAACTATGATATTATTGTCTATAGTGTTATACTACAATTGCCTATTGTGTTATAGAAACAAAGAGAAGAATTAAAGATGTAATCGAAATCGAACTTGTGTAGTTTTTGTGTGAGGGTGCTGTACGCACCTGGCCACAATAAGTTTAAAGGTAAACATGCTAGATAAATCTTAAGGACACTGTTATTTTTTCACTATAGATTTCAACTGCATTTATTTTGTGATTTTTTTTCAATTATCATTATTATTATTATTATTATTATTACTTTTTTTTCTGGCCTCCAAGATATATTATAACATACAGCCACTATACTGCTCTGTCTAGGCTTCTGAAACTTTGTTGATATATATATATATAGAACATTCCTATTTCTGATTAGAACAAAGCATGTAGAGTAGTGTGGCCACGAAACTAGTGAAATTAACAAGGTTGTTATTTCTTTATTTCTGTAGAAATAAGTATAGTGATAACTTAGAATGTAAAATCAGTTACAATGCTGAGAGAAAAAACCTTGATTAATATATGGTAACTAGTGTGCACTTTGTTTATAGCATCACTTGGGGTAGTTCCAGTGAAATCAGTTGTTTTGGCATTGATATAGTGCATTCTGATCTTTTTTTTAAAAGTTAATAGAACCCTTTATGATTATAGTACTACCTGCTGTTGCAACAATATCATCATAACCTGCTAATCCCCACTGCATCTATCTTGTATGCCTTAATGCAATTTGGAATGATAAAAAGGCTGGCAAGCTGTGTCAGTACAGTAAAACCAGCATGGAAGGTGCCTAAAGAAGGCTGCAATACACTTTGATATGCCAAGTTCCACTCTCCAATGAAAAGTCAAGCAAACTGGTGTGCAGTGATACAAAAAACACCAATACAACAAGTTAATTCTGGCAATGTACATATACTCACCCAAAATATGACTTGTGTATGATTAGAACTAACTATTAGTAGCAGACAATGATTATATTGCCACAGTACAAAAAATATGGGGGCTAGATTTACCCCAAATTGTCTGGGTTTATCTGGCCCCTGACAACAATTTTTAACATGGTTCCCATTTCTAAAGCTTCAGAACTATGCATGTAGAGTTTGTAAATACTGAAGCCATAACACTAATCATTATAGACTTAATTTTGTTGCATCCTTTTGTCTGTGAAGCTGTAGGTGAAGTTGAATGGAAAAGTGTTACCCCAGCTTACCCTATACAGTTTATTCAGTATTAAGGACACAGGCCCAAAATACACCAGAAACAATAGATATATTTTGAGATATTTTGATGTATTATGCTACATGTTATATACATTGTTATAGTGATGCAGTTAAGCATGTGAGGAAACAATGTTTTATACTGATATTTCCTGATGAATTGTAACACTAACAATAGCAGCTATCAGCTTCAAACTGTTTTACTTTATTGCATTTCCTGGTATATGTAAGGTTTTAATATACATGTAGATATCTCATGCAGTGCTGTGAGAGGGAATCTCAATATGAATGAAACAAAAAGAAACTTGACACTGTTAGATATATTTTTATATTTCCTGCATCTTATTAATATTTCCCATTGTGTATCTGTTATTAACATGTATTTCAATGTGATTATTTATTTATATATATGTATTATTCATGAATTCTATATGTTTCAGTTTATTGGCTCTTATTATACAGCATGTGACATTTTGTTAGTACATATTATAACAATTCCATATGTAATTGCATAACTTGGAAAGCACACTGACTTTTCTGTTTATTTTTTCTTGCTTTATGTATAATGCCAAAACAGCCAAATGTGATATTTGATGTGTGTGTGTGTGTGTTATGTGTGTATACATGTGTGAATGTATGTACATATGTATATATTAGGCATACACTTTTTATAATTTTTGTATATATGTATGTTTGTATACACATACTTAAGTCATAATGTGTCTTTTAATATATCTGTATGTATGAACATAATATATATGTATATTTTTGTGTATGTGAGTATGTGTTTATTGTTTAATCAAGTTAAATTTGCTGTATGAACTAAATCCATTCTGTGTTCAACAGCTGTTTCTTTCTGAATAAATCAGATAATGACAAATCTAAACTTATTTGTGATCATCACATTACTATTATGTTAATAAAATGGACACCCTAAAATAGAACTTGTACATTTGGAGTTATAATTATGCAAATATGTTTGGTATACATATGTGAATTGCACTGATATACAAATAACATACTGATGGCATACAAATTTAACTTTGTTTATGCTACTGATATTGTTAATTTAAATATTTATTATTATATATCACTGTGTCCAAATACACACGTGCAGATACTCTAATTATAAATGTTTAATAGTTCAGCAGAATGTTCTAGCTGATTTTCATTTGTTTTAAAGTGCAAAAGATTTTTTTATCTGATTTTTTTTATTAAAAACAGCTTATTTTTTTCTGATTTTTTAAAATTAATTTATTTATTATTAAAACATGGTTTTTTTTTTTTAGCTTTTACAAATTTTAGATACATATTAAATGTCCTTCACAAAGCTGTAACTAAATTGATTCTAGTATGTTTTATTTTGAGTTGTGTTAAGTACGAGGTTTACTTTACCTGAAGACATTTCAGATATATTTTATAACAGCTTGTGCTGACAGTAATGTGTTTGAGAAATATAACATTTTTCAGGCACTGTTTCAGTAACTGTATGCAGATATTCATAACAGCTAGCAACAGGTTGTGAAATCAGTTCTTTGAAAACAATGAATTTCACCCTACATTAGTTATAAGAACAGTTATATTAAATATAAAACTGTTATGTGTGACAAACAAAAAAACTGTTTCTTTATAATATCCTAATTTTCAGTTACTTTCTGGTATATTAACCAAAAAATAAAAAATAAAATAAATCCCCAAAAACTAGCAACAAACAAAAAAGATAACGTTTTTTCTTTCTTCTTTTCATTTATTATTATTGTTATAATTTTTTTTTTTTTTTTTTTTGTTAAGTTTAATGAGCTTGTATGAAGTTTTGAAGGTGTAATTATTTCAGTTTTTTTAATAAAATAATGATGATAATAAAGGAAACAAGCTAAAGAAATATAATGAAAGAAAAAAGAAAATTAATCTTTTTTAAATTACTAGCAGATAATAATATTTCGGCAACTGTTTAAAAAAAATATCGATCACTATATCGATCACTGTAGATTCTTGTGAATTACATCCCCAATTTATACTCTGAGGACATCATTTTTTAATATTTATTTATTTTGGAATCCAGACAATTGTTATTCTGTTCAGTATAAAAAATAATAAATTATCTAAGAAGAAGGTGTATATGGTGGGTGTGGGCCATATATGTTTACTTTCATAGACTTAAAGTGTACTGTTGCAGTAAAACTTAATGATCTTATAAAATGTTATATTTCTGAAAGTCATTGTTTTATTATTTTCAATGATCTGTCATTGTTTTGTTATTATACTTCATTATTAATAAAGTATGTAGAATATAATTAGATAACTTCATTATAGTTGATTTGACTTCTTTCTTAATGTCAAATATAATGTTTTAAATTTACACTGTGGGTTTTTTATTGTTTATTATATATATATATATATATATATATATATATATATATATATATATATTATAGGTATCAGGAAAGACGAAGAACAATAAGAAGAGAACACAAGGAAGGGAAGGAGAAAGGCACTGATAAGGTTCAAAATGCAAGATTCCCTCTTCGACCAGAGGCCCTCATTAATGAACAGACTATAGAACAACGAAAGGTAAATAAATCTATTTATTATTGAAATAGTCAAATTAAAAGAAACAACTCATAAGGGTTAAATAATTGTATGTGTGTAATTTCTAGTTAATATAGTCAAATTTAGTAAAAACAATTCACATTAGGGCTTAAATTAAACTTGTATTTGTTTTTGTTTATTTAATATACATGGAAAATATACATATATACATTAACTAAATACAGCTTAACTCAAATAGTTCAGTCTAGTCTGGCGTTATTTAACTTTATTGTATTTTAACTGAAATTTCCTTTTATTGATCATTCATATCATTTTTCAGAAATATTTAAATGATTTATAACACTGAAGCAGTATTTGATAGCTATTTTGTAAAATGAGATAGAATATAGAGTTAAAGCACATGAAGGAGTGTACTTAATGTACAGACAGTTGTCAGCTTACAACCTGTTCAACAGACTCTTCAGCTTTAACTAGGGTCTTACTTCTCTGCCAGCTGGTCAGTGGGTACCAGGCACACTTTGTTGTTATTGTGTTTATACTCAGTCTGCTTTTCTGAAACTGACTATTCAACAAAGAAGTGTATTTTGGAATTATTATTATTTTTTTTTCTCTCTTTTTTATTGTTTTTCTCGATTGGCAGTTATTCATACTTTGAATGTTATTGTGATCCACACCAGCTGCAACCCACAATTGTTATGTTCATATTCGGGGAAACTGATATCATGCAGATCTAGTTATTTATGAACTTATCACTGAGAAGTTTGTCTTCTGTTGAAGAAAAGAGAACTTTTGTAATGCTAGCCATCTTTTCTTTTTTTTTATCTCAACAAAGCAGAAACAGAAGATGCATAAATATAAATGAAATTCATTTCAGACAGCTTGGAAATGGATCAAGCATGTACTTGCTGAAAACATATCAGTTTCTGTTAACTCACTTTGCTGAGTCATCATGTATGGGCCATACAAGCATGTTTATTTGACAGATTATTTTTTTTGTCACCACAAAATGACTCCACGAGCTACCCAGGATAGCAGTGTCTTTGGTTCACATTCCAGCACCACTGATCAATAAACATTTCCAGGTTTTTTTTTGTAGCAAATATTAATCACTTTGTGGTGCAAATTGTGTTTGATTGAAACTAAATAAAGGATTTACTGAAAAAGAATATATGGTTGAAATGATGTCCTTATATATTGTATTTTATATATATATATATTAATATATTAATAAGGATTCTATAAATATATATGTCTGACTTAACTACAAATCAATTTGATCCAGAACATTGTCTTAAACCGACAATTTTCTTTTGTTTTCAGAACCAACTGGAATCTTATCTACAAAATGTTGTGCACTACAAGTCATATCGAAACCATACTGAGACAGTAAGTTTGATAGAGATTATTTTTAAAATTACTATGTTTAATGTACTACATAGTGACAGTGATAATGCAATTTATATATTACTATGTGTTCTGAAACCATACTGTGATCATTAGTGTCATGGAAATTAATATTAACACATAAATAAATATCAGTTATAATATTTTAATTAACAGAACAGTTGTATAAATAAATATATGTTACATCATATGTTGATTAATGGAACAGTTACATAAATAAGTATCTCGATTAATAGAACAGTTATATAAATAAATGTGTTATATAATACAGTGATTAACAGAACAAATTATATAAATAATTAATAATTTGCTATGTTGTTTATACAGTATTTTGCATACGATGAAACTGTACCAAACTGGAAAGTCAAGAAATCACATTTCCCCCAAAACTGAATGATCCTTTGTCCTGGGGTTTACAGATCTTTTAATGCTATATTTTCTTCATAATGCATGACCATATATCTGTTACATAATGCCTTGGCAAATCTTTATTCACTGTAAGTTATTATTGTAATTGCATGAAAAAGATAACACATTAATTTATTAAACTGTGATATTGCTCCTTTTCAGCTGAGATTTTTTGAGGTCAGTCATCTCTCATTCGTGAACAAACTAGGAAAGAAAGGAAAAGAAGGTTTGATTAAAAAGTGCTCAGGAGGACGAAGAATAAATATTGGCTGTTGTGGATGTCTTAAAGGAGCCCATCTTGGGGGTACATGGAACAGAAGGTAGCAATATTAATATTATTTACTACTACCTAATTATAACAGTAACTATATTATTTAATAATAATGCTAATTCTAACAATAATTATGATGATAATATTTATTTTGTAAAATATTTTGTGCACAATAGAATTTGATAAAGGTATTGCCAATAATGTTATTATTATTTGAATAATAAAAGTTTATTTTTATTTATTCTTTTTGGCAGTAATATTTGATCTGACTACAATTTGAATCTTAAAATATAGAATAGTCCTTGGTACTTTAATGAATGATATTAATGTGCATTTTTTATGATTTTTTGTTATGTTTGTTTGTTGTTGTTTTTTCTAATTTTAATGTATTGCAGGATAAATAAGAAAGGGTTATTGAAACCAAAAATCTTTGAGGTTTATGAATCGACTAGCCACTGTTGTATAACATTCAGAATTTCCACAAAACAGAAAACAGTTAAAACATTTTAACATTATAGATGGGAAATAAATACACAAATTTGTTGATAAAATTTAGTTTTTGGTGCTTTCTCTATTATTAAGATTATTATTATTGTTGTTGCTATTTTTATTTATTTATTTATTATCCTTATTTTCTTTTAACATTAGATGGTTGGTTGTAAAAGACACATTTTTGGCATACATAAGTCCTGAAGATGGCATAGTGAGAGATGTCATGCTAATGGATTCAGACTTTCAAGTTGAGGTTGGAATTGCAGCATCTGGTGTCACCCATGGTGTCCTCATTTCAAATCTCAGCAGGTGATACTTTATTACATGGATTCAATATTTGTAGATTTTTGAACAATAATTTATTTTTATTTATTTTTTATTATTATTTTAATTATTAGAATTTCCTTAAAAACAGAAGCACCATTTATTTTATTTTTATTATTATTAAATTTATTTAATGATATATATATTTTTTTTAAATATTTTTGATCTTTCTTAATTTCTTTCTTTCTTTCTTTATTATTGTTGTTGTTGTTGTTATTATTATTATTATTATTATTATTATTATTATTCCTTACAGAATTAACAAGAAAGTTAATGAAAAATTTAGTTTCAGGTGGAAAATAATTTCAATAAGTATTCCCTTGATTAATCTGTTTCAGAAAAATATGATCTCAAAAGTATTTTTATTTTTATAATAAGTAAGTTCATGTAATTTATGTTTTTGTTGTAATTTTCTTTCTGTTAACTTTTCCCAATTTTTTTTGGGGGGTGGGGGCATGTTTGTGTTTGATGTTGTTTTTAGGTGTTTTTCTGTTGTTTTTTTAATTAGGTGTTTCTTTATTTGTTATTATTATTATTATTTTTTTTTTTTATGTTCCTGTTATTACTGGTTTTTGTTTTAAATTTAATTTATGAATTTTAATTATTAATTATTTTATTTATTATCAGTCAATATTAACAGAACATTTTTCATCAGCTGAGGCTTTGACAAATCATTATTTGTTAACATTGTTGTTGATTAATTTAGTGCAGTTCAGTATCTTAATTTAAAGAAATGTCTTTAAATAACAAAATAAAAATATTTCATACAAACAAAAAAAATAAAAATAAAAATAACAAAGAAACCATCCATTCAGTAGATTTCTATTGATCTTTATTTTACCTATTGTTCTCTTTGTACACCCATACACATTATTAATTTTTATATTAACTCATTCATCATTATTTCATAGGAAATTATTGATAAAATGCTGGACTTCACGAAAAGCTCGAGAATGGGCTGCATCACTGACTGAGAGATCTCGTATGACAGCTACAGACTACACACAGAAAAATAGATTTCTCTCTTACGCACCAGCAAGAGAAAACTCTTATGCTAGATGGTTAGTACACAGGAGGACATTTGTATTTCTAATAGTAATAGTATTTTTCAAACTTGAGTAACAAAAATACAAACAAATATGACTGGTATATATGAGAAATAATAGTTAAAACTGATTATTTCAGTTTAAACATACACCACATTTTAATGCTTGGTTATTATATAAAATATCTTTAGTTAATGTGACACAAGTAATAATTATGATAATACTTTTGACAAAATAGCTAAGTTAAAGACTTGGTGTTTTTTGTTTACATTTATTTCATTTTAAGTAACTATTAGTTAAATAGTTAAATAACTCTTAAATTATGATCAGTTTTTCTTTGTTTGATATTCACCTGGTCTGATAAAAGTATTCATCATCATCATAAATATTACTAATAATATTATTATAAATATATTTATTTTTAGTATTAGCATTATTAAAATGATTATTATAAATCAAATTTCTTCTCACTTTTCAGGTTTGTTGATGGTTCCTCTTACTTTGAGGCAGTAGCTGATGCTTTGGAGAAAGCCAAAGAGGAAATATACATCACAGATTGGTGGTATGTTTCTTTAAAATAGCCATTTTTACCTTTTTTTGAAGTTTTAGACAAGCTTGAAATATTTGTAAATCATTTTGTTAGAAGTATATTATTTAATTTTACTGAGAGTTTAATGTAAAAAATATTCTTGATTTACAGAATTTGTAGATATTTACATTTCACAGTTTGATCAGATGTGAGTTCCTGCTTTTTATTAGTGTAACATAGAAAAAAGGTGGGTTTTTTAGGTTTTTTTTTATTATCATTTCTTTTGTTGTTGTTGTTATTGTGGTTATAAAAATATTTCTCTTTACTAACATGTTTTGAATTGAATGGAAGTTTTAGAAAATCTGATATTTCAATTTGTTTTCAGGTTGAGTCCAGAGATTTACATGAAAAGACCAATGACAGAAGGAGACAAATGGCGGCTAGATCTCATTCTACAAAGGAAAGCAGTATGTTTGTTATTTAACTTTTATATTTTACTGTTTATTTAATACTGAATGTGTATACCAGTTACTCAGCTGCAGAGCTTTAAAAAAAGAAATAGAAATGTTTTAAAAGTGATAATAAATAAAAAATGCAGGCAAAATTTTATTCTGCAAGTATGTTTTTCTTTTCATAATGAGAATGTAGTTCTTTAAAAGACGATGAATTACTCATTGTTTTTGAGGATATTTTAAAGAATAATGACTGCCACCAACTGAAAATATTTTAAATATTTTATAAAACGTTTTTATTTTTTATTTTCAATTTTTATTTCATTTCTCCAACAAAACAAAGAATAATTTTTAATTGAATGTGCTTTTTGGTTGAATTATATTTAGTCATCATTATCATAAACAGAATGACTTGGTTTTAAACAACTGCCTTTTTTATGCCATTGAAAGGTGTATATTAAATAGCAAATTTTAATAATTGAATTTTTTTTTTTACTCTAAGGATGCTGGCGTGAAGATTTTCATACTTCTATATAAAGAAATAGAACTAGCTCTTGGAATAAACAGCGCATACAGCAAGCAAGCTCTTGTATCGAAACATCCAGAGAATATCAAGGTAAAACTTTAAATTTGAATTTGTCCACCATCTAAACTGGACTTAAATTCTATAATCTAAAGCATATCTTGAAAATTACTACAGTAAATAACTAATCCAACAGTTGTATCACCCTTGAATAAATTTCTGTACAATAATATTAGTTTATAATATATTTTTAGATAGAATCTTATATAAAAATATTTATCTTAGGTCCTGCGACATCCAGACCATGGTGCTAATGGTGTGTTACTGTGGGCACATCATGAAAAAGTTGTTGTCATAGATCAGAAAGTTGCCTTTCTTGGTGGATTTGATCTGTGCTATGGCAGATGGGATGATGAAAAGCACAGGTAAATATCGATCAATATATTCCATGGGTAATATAGGAATATATATTCATTTTTAAATCGTACAGTTTAAAAACAAGTGAAATACTTAATTTTTTTTTATTTTGTTTTTGGCCTCTTGTAATTTAGGCTCACAGATTTTAATTTGATAATAAACATTCAATCTGTATTGACAAAAAAGATAAAGAATTGAAAATAAAAACAGTATTGTAAATCTGATGGAAGATTTGAAACAAATAATATGTTTTTAATTTTGTTATTTGTCATTCAGACTTACAGATCTTGGTTCCATAGCATTAAAGACACCAACCAAAGAACTGACCTCATTAACAAGAACACAAATTCACCCTGAAGAATCAACAGACATTACTGAGGTAAAGAATTTTACAGAAAAAATCCACAGTTGAAGTTTACATGTTGAGTATTTTAACTATTTCCAGATTGGACAGTTGTGTCAGACTGTTTGATGGTGAATAAGAAAGATTTAGCTTGCATTATTTATTGAATCATGTCGAAAGTCTGCAAGGATATTTCAGTATTTAATAGTATACCTCTATTCATCCACACATCAGGCTTTTTTAAATTAATAATTATGAAATAGATATCACTGTGAGTTTGTCTGTGTGAGTGTGTATGTGTGCATGTGTGTGAAAGTGAAATGATCAGTATTCTAATTTATGTAAGTATATTTGACTTGGTGTATCATTTAAAATATATTATTTTAAAAGATTACTACTTTTTGATTTACATAGTTTGAAATAATAAAATGTTAATCTGAGCTAACAAAATTGATGGAATTTTTTTTTTATTTCAGCTGAATGATGACATACATACTTCATCTGACATTCTCAATTCAACAGGTCACAGTCCATACTCTCTCCATATTTCTGTAACACCTCCTAGTCCTTTACCCCAGGATCAGAGCCACACCTTTACCCTGAGTCCATCACAAGTGCATATCCATTGTAGTAGCCACAAAGAACCATCTGCATCCACCACTCTGTCAATAACTCCAGAGAAGACACAAGCACTCAGTAAAGAATATATCTCTAATTCAACAGTAGAAGAACAATCAGACATCTCTAATTCAACAGCAGAAGAACAAGTAGACACATCATCATCTCATTCAGGATCTACTGAATTAGATTCAGAAGCTGATTCCAATACTGTTGATCACATCGGCCACTATGTGGTTAATGATGTAGATGCACACACCACTGAAGAAGTGCACAAAAACAACAAACATTTATGGAAAGATGCTGCCAAGAAGAAAAAATTAAAGTTAAGAATTCCAAAAAGGAATGTGTCACCTGATATATCATTGCAAAGAACTCCATATCCTCAAAAGACAGCAGAAACAAACAATAAGTTGAATGATATTGGCTACATTGATGAGCATGGTGATGATGACAGTGAAGAAGATGAAGATGACGTTGATAGGATTCCTAACAATACCTCAAATGACGTCAAGGGGATTAATCTCCATAAAACAGGTAAGAATTCAGAAGAGATGATTGTGAAGGAGACACAAAACAAAGTGGAAGCTTCTCCAAGAGACAGCTATGATTCCACAAAGTCTCAAACTTCTGAATCAAAACTGATTGGGAATACAGTGATATCCAACAGGCATAATGCAGACAGTGAGGTGCCCAGCCTCCCCACCACTGTTGTTCAGCTGATGGCCATCAGGAAACTGAATAAAGAATCAGAGCCAAACAACAACAACAACAACAACAACAATGATAATACAGGCAGTCAGCAGTTATCCAACAACAGAGCAAGAAGACGATGGAGAATGGTTCTAGATGTTAAAAAATTTGAGTCAGTTGTACGAGAACCTCAAACTCCAGAGAAAATCAGTAAAGAGTTGATGTTTGGTCATGGACCAAAACACAAGTTTGTAAGTATTTTATTATAATTATTCCCTTGTTTTTTCTATTCCATTTAAGAAAGTAAAAATTAAATAAAGATATAAAATCCTGCATGAGTAAATCAGAATACACATTTGTAGATATTTTTATTTTCATCAGTCACTTACATTTATAT
The DNA here is from genome assembly GCA_012295275.1 of Chrysomallon squamiferum. Taxonomy (NCBI): domain Eukaryota; kingdom Metazoa; phylum Mollusca; class Gastropoda; order Neomphalida; family Peltospiridae; genus Chrysomallon; species Chrysomallon squamiferum. Next base: position 36,063,792 of record CM022665.1, on the reverse strand, counting down.
TTGAATTAGAAATGGGAAATTAAAACAAAACTGTTATAGCACAAGTCTGAAATGTAATGAGTTTTCAAGATCAGTTTTTCCTGGGATTTATTTTAGATGTTTTTCTGTTAGCATTCTGTGATGAGTTATCTTAGGCAGTTTTCTTGTCTACAGCAAATGACAGAAACTATTCTGCTAATTGGAAAACATTGCAGTTTTCCACTAAATACTATTAAAAATATGAAATAAAAATCTGACTTCCAAATATATATATAATTTTTAAATTTCAGTATAAAAATGATTTGTTCCAAACATACAAAAACATTACCTTTATGTTAATGTTGCAGAAATTTAAGAATCTTTCTTCATTACCTTTCTTGTTTCCTTGTTTTCTGTTTTCTCTCTTCTCTCTAATGCTTTAAAAAGAAAAGAAAAAATTAAAAAAATGTTTTTGGTAATTATGTTATTAAAGTTATTATGAAATTTATGTACATAAAGTTTTTTGGCAAATTAATTATCAGTGTAAAAATGTATATCAAAGTCATATGAATGAATGTTAAAGAAAGTGAAGTTGTTTAGCATTATGTATTTGTTTTTTCACTAGGTACATCATTTCTGAATTGTGTGTGAGTAAAGTATATAGAATGAAAAATATATCACTTTGTTACTGGATCATACAAATGGTGGTTGTTTAATAGCAAGCTACAATACTGTATAATGTATAATCTTCTGTTTATTTACCTTTCTTTCAGTGGGTTTTTCACCAATAATCAGGCACAGAAAATTGCACTAAATAAATTAAAATTTTTATAAATAACATTTAGATTCATGCACTGAGAAACATTCTCAATAAAGCACACATCAAGTTTATAATTTTGAGTTTATTACAAATTTACTAATACACATGCTTGTTTTGACTGGAGAAGGAAAATGTTACTAAAATTCATTTGAGCAGACTTTTTAATAATTATTATCATAAAACATTTGGTACACAACAAACATGTCCTATTAATATGAAACTGTCAGTTTGTTCATATATGCATTTTAATTATGTACTATTGTGCATTGTTTTTCAGGGGAAGTTGGGTGACAAATGGCAGTGGCATAGAGACAGAGCAGCAAGGTAAAGTATCCAAAGAATATAACAAGATACAAGTATTAAGAGATTACCAGTAAATAATTTGACATAGCAATTAGTTATTTATTATCATTCATTTTCATAGATTCTTGTGTTTTGTGTTTGTTTTTTTGTTGTTGTTTTTTGAGGGGGGAGTTGTTTGGAGGGCTTTTTTTTGTTTCTTTCTTTTATGTGTTGCTTTTTCATTCATTCTTTTTTTTTAAAATCTTTATTAGCATTTGAGAAAGAGAGAGAACACCATTTATTTATTTATTAAACTTTTTTTAAATTTATTTTATTATCATCTTAGGCAGATACGGAAGGATATATTTTGTCAAATAGGTGTGATGGAATCATTTCAATTCCATCCTGAACTTGTTTTGAAATTTCTGAGAGTTACAGAATTTTACCATAAATTATAATTTAAATATAGTGTGATACTTTTTGCACAGCTCTTTACACTATGTTTTGACTAATTTTAATTTTGAATTTTTATACAGAAAATTTTCATCATTTTAGTATATTTAACTTTGTTTGACACCCAACAGCCAACATATTTTTTTTTTTGTGCTTGGGTATTATTAAACATCCATTCATTCCATAAATATTTTACTTTTTATTTTTGTTTCATTTTCTTTATTTTTTTTTTTTTAATTTTTAATTTTTTTTTTAAATTTATATACTTATTTATTTACCTATTTTGTGTGTATTTTGTTTGCTTCTTGTTTTGTTTTTGTTTTTTTGTTTTATCACATTCTGATTTTTATTACTTTGTGTTTATTTTAACTGAGCAGTCTGAGGATTCTGAATTTACCTGAGTGTACTCTGCAGAGAACAAAGAGTGAAGAGGACATTCTAAAGTGTGGCCTGGAGGGGTCGTCAAAACTCTGGATTGGCAAAGACTACGTAAACTTCATCTATAAAGACTTTGTCAATCTTGAAGCCCCATTTGCTGGTATGACTAGTTGTTTTTATCTTAAATTCTTTCATTACTTTAATATTTTATTGTTACTGTTGTTTATTTATTTATTTGTTGCTCAAAACCGTTATTTGTGTTTACTTAAAGTTGCAGATAGCCAACAGTAAATTCAGAAGAATAGAAAAAAAATTGTAATACATTAAAATATTAATTAATAAAAACAAATATTTCCAGTTGAGAAGCAATTATTTATGTCTCTCTCTGTCTCTCTCTTTCTCTCTCTCTCTCTCTCTGATTTTTATTGTTATGAAATAAATGGTTAATTTTTATCCTATTTGGTGCAACCTGTATACATTTGCTTAAATAATTTTATTTCCCATAAATAAATTTCACCTGTTGTTGTATTGTTATGATTCTGTTATTTAATTTGTTCTACTTATCAATTACTCTGTAAAATATTTGTGATCAATTTATTTTTGTCTGTAATGATTTAAACAGCTGTTTCAGTAATAATAAAAATGGCTAATAATGAAAACAATGTTTTCGACAAGTCAGCTTTGAAAGTGAAATGATCAGTATTGTGTTTTCATGTTATGCTGTTATCTTAGTGCATCAGGATCCCTGTGAAATTGTGTTTTCTTTTTAAAGAAAAATATTATTTAGATTATTTTATTATTTTTAAATTAATTACTATATATATTAAAACTAAAATTAAAAATTAAATTAATTAATTAATTAATAATAATAATAATAATAATAATAGCAGTAGCAATAATAATAGTAATAATACATTTCAGTTTTGTTTTTTGAAATCGTGTCTTTTAAGGATTTTGTTTTTGTATTTCTATACATATATATAATGAAATAATAAGTGGGACAACTTACTATTTTGCCACACCTAATTATCAGCAAAGACTAGATTATCCCTTTTGTGCCATCAAATATAGACTTTAAATCCATAGTTAATGTTTTTGTAGTTCCATGTTAATCAGTTGCAGCATTTTAGTACTGCATGTCCATATTAGAAGCATGTCTCGTTTCTTCTTTTTTCTTTTCTTTTTTGTTGTTGTTGTTGTTGTTGTTTAGGTTTTGACTTTTTAAAACAGATTTTATTGATCGATCAAAGTACCCACGTATGCCGTGGCATGACATCGGCACAGTCGTGTACGGGAAGGGAGCTCGCGATGTAGCTCGCCACTTCATAGCACGATGGAACTTTACAAAGGTAGTTTTGAAATGCGCTCTGATCTACGACTGAGCACGTCACAAAGATACCACTCTCCTCACAAGTTTCTGCATCTTATACTTTTCATTATTAACTGCTTCAGAAGAATGTTTGCCATAGCGCTTGCTAAAAACATAACAGCTAACGTGAGATTTCCTATGCTTTACTTCTTTTACCTTTTTTTAAATTATTATTATTATTATTACTATTATATTTTTAGAGTTATCATCATCATTATTATTATTATGGTTGTTGTTATTATTATTTTTACTATTATTTATTTATTCATTATTTTATTTATTTATTTTATAATTTTTTAATATTATTAATTTCTTTATTTATTACTTTATTTATTTTTATTTTATTTATTTATTGTTATCCCACTGTAATTCACTGCTGCATTAATTTGAATGGAATTGGTGAATATAATTATAATAATGTTTATGGCTTAGGTTTGCTACTGTGTGTTTCATCTTCAGTTACAATTTTTACTTTTTGATTGTTACCAAACTTGTTTTCGGTGTCAAATATTTATTTTTATTTTTTTATTTTTTATATTTAGATAATTTTACCTATTGTTTTGCTTGTATTTTTGGAGGTTTTGGACAAAACATGCACCAACATTTTCTGTTTGTATTCTGTTATTTTTATATTTATTTTTTTGTTTTTCTATCAGTAACTTTGGCTGAAATAATAAATAGAAACATACTATAAAAGACAAACAGAACTTGGTTTCATAATACAAATACTTTATTTCTTGTTTTTATTTTTACATTTTACCCACAAATGAACAAAGAAATAAAATATTAAGTAGAAATTTGACTTAAATTACATAATAAACTGTTCTCAGTACAGCAACTGAAAGGCATCTTTATACATTATGTTATATGTATATATATATATATATATATATATATATATATATATGTATGTATGTATTTGTCTTAATTATCAACTAAAAGAAGATATATGAATTATTATGTGTTTGAAACCCTAATTTCTGGATTACATTAGATTATTCACATTACCAAAATGAATGAATGAGTCTTTGTGTATGTATAAAATACATTTTTCTTGTATTATAAAATTTGGTGTTTATATATATATTTTTACTGCCTGTGCATGTATATCAATTATGTGATCTATATTCAAGCATCTGTATGTTTGTTTGAGTGTGTGTTACTGTGTGTGTGTGCTTTTGTTTATGCATATGTATAAGCTTGCAAATATATTTAACATATTTATTAATATCACCAGAATGCAAAGATAATTTTGACTTGGCTTTATTAACAAAAAAATAAACTGTTGATATTCATGCTGACATATATGTATTTAATTAACTGCATATTATTATTATTATTATTATTATTATTATTATTATTATTATTATTATTATTATTATTATTATTATTTTTTATGATTATTATTACTATTATTTATTTATTTATTTATTCTGCTGAAAGAAACTTTTACAGGCTGTTATCAAATGACTTTAACAAAGCAAAATATAATTAAATTATTCATTAGCTACTATAAAAAAACTCAAAATAAATAAATATTATATCTGTTTTGTTCAGTCCTTGAATTCAGTAATTTTATAACACAGTTTATTATATATCTGCTTTTCTAAGTAACTGCAATATCCTAAGTTTAATACATTTTTAAATATGGAAGATAACATGACTTAATTTTATTTTATTATTAATGAACTTTAATAAAAGTAATAATAAGAATCATAATAACAATAAAAATAATAATACTAATTTTGTTTATTAACAGAAACAATTGTATTTTATTTATTTATTTTGATTATAGATATGGCTTATTTTTCTTTTGATGATTATCAAACTAATAACATTGTAATATAAAACTATTATTGTATAGTGACATAATATTATGTAGTGTATTGGTATGCATAGAATACTGAAATATAATTTGCAAATTACTGGCTTACTGACATTTAAAAAAATATATATATATTTATGACAATTTGAATTAGATAGTATTACATATCTGTGTTTTATTTACAGTAACAATACATTTTAATTTTAATGATAAACAATAAAAAAGAAACATAAATTATAATTTGCAAATATTTCAATAATAGTAATATTTAACGTGTGTGTGTGTGTGTGTGTGTGTGTTTGTGTGTTTTACTTGTAATAATAATATTAAAATCATTGTGATGTTTTGAACATAATAATAAGGTATTACCTGTCAGATATTTAATTATATGCATATTTTACAAATTAATATCAAGTTATACTTTTAATAAGTAATCATAATTGATAAATTCTTTCACTGTGAATGTCTGACTACCTGCATGTATCATGTATTATTTATTATTAAATATGTAATGCATCTTTTGCTTTAGTATATAAATGAAAAATATATTTATTTCAGCTTGAAAAATTCAAGAAAAGTAAACATTTTCCATTGCTGATGCCAAAAAACCATGTACGCTGCAAAGTTCCACCTGCAATTAAGAATATTACCTTTGAAGTGAAGACTCAGGTTTGTTAGTCTGGAATTTGTTTTTCTCAGACATAATTGGTTTTGTTATTGTTGTTTTTATAATTTTCAATTTAATGATTAATCATAAAATGGATTTTGTAACAGAAATGACAACAAATTGTAGAATACAAACATATTTATTTATTTTAAAATAATAATTTTCAAAAAATGTTAATTTCTTTATTTTAGGTAATTTTTAGTTTTTTAACTAATTTAAAGTAAATGTAAAATCTGTTCACAGTGAAATTGGGATGAAAACATCTTGGCACTGGAGACTCATAATTATTGTCCACATTTTCTTATTTTTTTATTTTTTCTATTTTATTTACATACTAATTTTTTTTTAACATTATATTTTAGTATTAGTATTATTTGTTTTGTTCTATTTTATTTTATTTGTTGTTCTGTTTTGTTTTGTTTTTTTAAATTTCTTATTATTTATTTATTTTTTTTTTTTTTTTTTTTTTATTTTTTTTTTGTGTTATTTTTCTGTTGTATATTTTTTAGTTATTTTCTGTTTTAGGTATTTAAATGAAATTATAATTATATTGAAATATAATTTTTTTTTTCTTATTTTTTTTTTTTAAGTGTAGGTCTGTAGTTAACATAACTAAAAAAGATTAATTATTACAGATACTGCGAAGCAGTGGAGGTTGGTCAGCTGGTATTGGTACAACTGAGGCTTCCATACATGATGCATACATCTACTGCATTGAAAAAGCAAAACACTACATCTACATAGAAAACCAGTTCTTCATTACTCTAATAGGATCAAATACTGCAGTGAGTAACAAAGTTGGGGAGGCACTTTACAACAGAATACTGACTGCTCACAAGTGAGTTAATAAATATTCATTGTCTTCCCAGGAATTTATTATTGTTATTGTTATTGTTATTATTATTGTCGTTGTTCTTGTTGTTGTTTTTGTTACTATTGTTGGTGTCGTTGTTTTGTATATATTATTGTCACGATTATTACTGTTATATATTTATTTGTTTTATTTGTTTTGTTTTGTTGTTGTTATTTTCTTTACATTTTCATTATTTCTAAATTTTGAATATGTAATATTTTACCACAGTTTTTCATGTTTACAGATTCTTTGTAAAATAATTGTTTTCACTGTGGTCATGTTTTTGTTCTTATATTCATCTGTTTACAAATAAAAATAGAATAAGATTTTGTACCTGACAAAACACAAATACACTGTATTTTTTTCATCCCCTTTCCAAATAATATTATGTATACAAACAAAATTAACATATTCTTACACTTTCTCCTTGATTGAAAAAGAGTTTACATTTCAGTAATATGTTTCAATATAATCAAAAGCCAACCATAACATTTTTTAAAATAATTTATAGAATTTAAATGTTGTTTAAATAACCTGAGATTTTTTTTATATTATTTTTTTTTTATTAGAAAGAAAGAATTATTTCGGGTTTACATTGTGATGCCTTTGCTGCCAGCATTTGAGGGTGAATTTGGAACAGCAACAGGAACAGCATTAGCTGCTGTCACTCACTGGAACTATTCTTCCATCTGCAGGGGAGGCAGCTCTCTGATTGAAAAGCTGTCACTGGAAGGTAAAGAATTTAAAAGGAGCATTTTGAAATAGTTTTAGAAAGAGTGAATTTATAAATATTTTCATAGGCAAATTGAAATTCAAAATATGGTTCATTATTAATAGTAGTGTTTATATTAATAGAAATACTGATATATGTCCTTATTATGGTTACAATTATGATTATTGATATTATTATTATTACTATTATTATTGTTGTTTTTGTTTTTTTATTTTTTTTATTATTAATTTAACCCATTAAAGGATTCTGTAATTTTTACAATGGAGTTTCTAGCTGGTTTATAGTTAGATTCTGCTATGATAAAAGACAGAATCCTTGTGTATATACAAGTTGAAAATTGTGAACTGCAGCCTATTTATCAACGGCTGTTGTGATTATATTATTAATTAATAAAATATATAAATAAATAAATAACTAAACTTGTTTAACAAGTGATTATGTTTCTCAGATTATTCTTATTTCATTTAACTTTGGCATTATTTTTAGTGTGAGAACCTTACAATGAAATTATAACTGAAAACTTTACTATAATATTTGTGATCTATACATCTGCTCTCATTATTGATAATTAACATTGATGTATTTAATTGCAGTGCCTGATCCAATGAAGTATGTGATATTCTGTGGACTGAGAACTCATTCAGAACTTGCAGGGAAACCGGTAAGTTTAACAATATTTGTTTTGATATTTGTTAATATTTTTATTACATTTGTTTTTAAGAAGAAAGATGATTCACAGTAATTAAAACAGAAATATTTGTATTTTTATTTTATTTTATCAAAAATATTAAGTTCAGTTACTTACCTTCTACTTTGTTTTTATTTATCATTGTTTTTGTAAAAAAATAAAAAAAATTATATATTTGTTTTTTATTATTTTTTTGTTTTTGTTTATTTTAATATTTTATTATATTTTTATTATATGTGTGTGTGTGTGTGTGTGTGTGTGTATTTGTATTTGTATATACATTTTTATTTTTATTTTTATTTTTTTGCTGCACATTCCATATTAAATGAAAAGTCATATTCTCAATTTTAAACATTTCTGCAAATGATTTTATGTTTCCTAGATCACTGAACTGATCTATGTACACAGCAAGATGATGATAGTGGATGATGACACAGTCATCATTGGTTCAGCCAACATCAACGACCGGAGCTTGCTGGGAAAACGCGACAGTGAGATAGCCATACTGGTTGAAGATCAACAGGAGAACAAGTTTCCAGTGAGGATTTGTGGAAATATTCACATGGCTGGCAAGTTTGCCTCATCCCTCAGAAGAACTATTTTCAAGTACTTAATTTTTATTTTGTTCTTTCAGTTATTTTTTTTATTTATTTATTTCATAATTGTATTTTCATTGTTCCTTTTTAAAAAAAAAATATTATTTTTAATTTTTTATATATATGTATATGTGTGTGTGGATATATTTATTATGCAATCACTCTGTAGTGACAAGATATTTTGACTAGAGAAATTTCAGTTTTTTTCAGGCACTAACCAACAACATAGTTTTTTGAGTTAAAACTATATTTACTTTGATAAATTAGTTATTCATTTACATATATATATATATATATATATATACATTTACATACATATAGTGTTTAATTGCTGGTTTAGATCTTAAAAGAGTGTTTGGTTATTTACTTCTGAATTAATTAAAAGAGCATAAATGAATTCTGAAAATAAGTAATATGAAATGTGAAATAAACCCTAATAATTATGTTGAATTAGTCAAAATAAATATGATTTTATATATATATATAGATATTAAATTATTTTTGTTAGAAACTTATTTGGAAATCCAAGTTAGTATAAAAAACACCACTAAATCAGTGTGTCTGGTGTGTGAATGCCAGTAATTGTTGTAGCCTTATCTGCAGAAAGATTCAAAATGTCATATTCTGTGTTCGGAGAACTCATTCTTATTTTGCAGTGAAAGCAGAAAAACATACCAAATCTGTTTCAATATTTGTTAATATTTTTATCTGCCATGCTTTTAATTTCCAATCAGATATCTTACCCTCTGTCCTTTATAATGTTTCTCACATTGATTTAATTTTTTGACAGAGAACATTTAGGATTCAAAGATAATCATGTAAATATTGCTGATATTGTCTGTGATGAATTCTACAAAGATGTTTGGATCAAACAGGCTGCAACCAACACTACAATGTATGATAAGGTACACGCTAGTTAATCTTTTCTATTATATTATAAAATAATTTAAACTATAATGACTCAGAAATAATTTGAAGTGAAGAAAATTAATTTAGACATGCTGTCATATCTTTATACTTATCATTTTCTTTTTCTTTTGTTTTTAACTTTTTTTTAGTAATTTTATTTAGTTGCTGTTGTTATTTTTACTGTTACTACAATAATGTTATTTTTTGCATTGTTATCCATTATTACTTACTGACATTGTTATTCTCAGTAGTAACTATTACCTTTATTATTATCATCATCATCATCATCATTATTCATGTTTTCATTTTATTTTATTCTAATTTGTTTTTTGACATATTCAAACTTTGTAAAGTTTTAATATCTAATATTTTTGGTAATATAACCATTTATCAACACTGTTTATTATAAATTGAATAATTAACCTTTGCACTAACTTTATCTTTCAGGTCTTCCATTGCATTCCAAACGACAGTGTACACACATACTCAGATTTGAAACATTACCAGTCAGAGAAAGCCCTTGTCGACACTGATATTCATCAAGCAAGAGAATGTCTTTCTAAAATCACTGGTCGTCTTGTGTTGCTGCCACTTCACTTTCTCAAGGATGAAAATCTTGCTCCAAAACTGGGTGCCAAGGAAGCAATTCTTCCATCATATATTTGGACTTAATTTAAAGACAATGCTGATGTTTATGAATGTAGATTGATACTGTGAATATTTTATAATATTTTATTTTTATCACAATTCAGATTTAAGTTTTATTCTAGTATTAATTTATTTATTTTATTATTATTATTATTTATATTATTTTTTTATGTTTCTTTTTTTCTTAAGACACATCTCTCAGATGATGTGAGGGTAAATTTTATTGCATATTTGCAATTTAGAACAATTTTTTATTAACAAAAATCATAATGCAATGCATTCTCACAAACAATATATGGGCTCCTGTATATGTTTGTGACTGCATGCATATGTGTGTGGCAACATGAATGCATGTGTGTGTTTTTAAAAGAAATAGAATAACAAATTATAATAATGTGTTTGAGAAAGCTTTATATTTTATTTTTGTTAACCTTTTATTATTATTATTATTACTACTAAAACTACTACTACTATAGTTAATAATATTATATAGACTTCTTCAAAAACTTAAATTAAGTTTTTAACAGAATTTAATAAATAGAATTTACTTAATTTAATTATCAATAAAACATTCTTGTTGACTTAAATATAATTATACGATTTTTGCATTTTAAACTGGCAGTTTAAGAATGTTTTACATAGGAATGCATTTTATAAAGACAAAATTTTATCCGAATGCTTATTTTTAGATGTAAATAATTTAACTTAGTGTTGTTTTATAAGAAATTATTACTTACATTGGCAAAGAATTTTAAGCATATTTGTATATGGTTATTTTTTCTTAATATCTCAGGTCTTAGATGCATTTGCTGGGTTTTATTATCTATGGATTGTTGTTACAAATCTAATTAATATATTTTAAAATTATACTTATTAAATAATATATCATGTACTTATATTTATATTTCATAAGCTATTTACAAATTAATGAGAGTTAATTTATTATAAACAGAAATTCATTTTAATGTTTCATATGAGAAAATCACACAATTTTAATTTATATCTGTGTGTGTGTATGTGTTCATTTTAGTTTTAAATGCTTTATACTAATTCCACACATGTATTATATTTATTGTTTATTTTAATAACTGTTATCAAAGAAACTTTTAAACATCATCATCTTAATATTATTTAGCAATTTTTTGAGTCAGCAAATTTATAAAAAACTAATTAATTTTAGATTATTCATGTATTAACTTGCTTTTAATTTGGATATCTAATTTTAAAATACATACATATATATATATATATATATATATTGGAAAAGGTAATTAATTAAAATATATATATGTGTATATATTTATTTATTTATTTATTTATTTATTTATGCACTGAGCATGGATATGCTGAGTTAAAGTGCTGATTTTGGTGGTTTTTTGTTTTTTTTTCTTAGATTCAGGACAGTATTTGGTTTGGTGCTACATTTAGTATTTCTTGTATAATCTTCAATGAAGATAATAGACATCAGATCAGAAATATATTGAAAGCATAATACATGTATGATAAAAGCACTTTATTTTTATCCAGCAAGTAGAACCAATTATTTGTGTTGAGTTAAATCTTTCTGTGGAGACACAGTCAGTCAATTTTAGCTTATTCTTACTCTTGGATCAGTAAATCTGCCTCAGAATTGTTTTTATTTTGTTGGTTTCTATTTTCAGTAATACAAAAAAACTAACTGATTCGGATTTATTGTTTTACACAGTCAAAGAGCCTAAATGTCTGTTCTCATTTTGTAGTTTCTTCACATGTTGCAAAATACTGTAGTTTGAAGCTTAGTGAAATAACTGAATGTTTGAAATGAACTCAGTGAAAGAAAACCTGACATTTGTAAGAAATAATATTATGTGAATATAATCAGTTATTTATAGTTGACTGAGTAATTGAAACGTATTGACTGAATGTACAACAAGAAGCAACAGTAAAAACTAATTTTTGTCTGGTAAATGAAATATGCTGACAGAAGGTACCTATTCTTTATAAGAAATAAGAACATATATAATAATTTTATATATATCTTTCTATATAAAATTATTGTAACCGAGTATTTGAAACATAGGAATTGAATATAAAACTAATATATTATTTACATAAAATTAAAATATAAATGTATATGGTAAATGAATGTTTAAAATATATTGACTCAATATACTCTTTACAGTTATGTGGAACATATTTAAGAAAATTGAATGTTTGAAAGAATATTTACTCTTTATAAACAGATTATATTATTTATAAAAAAATGTTTAAAATATTAGTATAAACATACATAATTTAAAATGGAAATGAATGTGTGTAAAACAGACAAATTATTTACAAGAAATATATAGACATATATATTTGAATGTTCAAAAAAATTAGGATGAAATGTATCAATGTAAGTTTTTTGCTATGTATATTGTGGTTATTAATAAACAGGATTATTGGTGTGCACCATTAAACTGGTATATATAAACAGATAAATATATGTTAACTGTTTTTAAAAATTTTGATATGATATTTGTAATTTCAGATCTATTTGAAACCAGAATAATACAAATTAAGATTTAATTATATTTCTAGATGTAGATTATATTTATCTAGATCATGCAGTAGAACTTTTATTTTTTCTCCTCTCCTTTATTTATTTATTTTTTTAATTATTATTATGTTTTTTTAATGTATATATTACCATTAGAATTAATAACATTTGTATACTCTGTGTAAAAATACATTTTTGGATTGTGTTTTGTTTTTGTAATTATTAATATGTATACAGTATTAGCTTTACAACGAATTCTAGTTCTGGTTACAAAGAGTTAATAGTAAAGTCTGTATATAAGAATGATTAACAAGCATGGTGATAATACTGTTAATGGTTGCAGTCCAGCGAAAGATACAATATATTATAACTGTAAATTAACAAACATCTATTCTTGATTTGTGTCTTCTTTACATTGTGTACAGCTAGTTTTCATCTGAATATTTTACCAAATTAAAAAAATAAAGTTCGTAACAGGTCCTGAACAAAGATAGAAAATGGAAATTTGGTATCTTTTTAATATGTTGTTGTATACAGTTCACCAAACCATTCATTATAATAATTTGTAGTATAAATTATACCATTTTTTTTATAATATGATCACTTGTAAAAATTATATTAATGAACAGTTTAAAATTTGAAAACTGTTGAATTCTCCCT
>CM022665.1:35960432-36042932 GCA_012295275.1 Chrysomallon squamiferum | reverse complement strand
ATCATGATTTCGTATGGCTATATGAAATGGTGATTTGATTTTGCTGGTATCAGAACAATTGCCCCCCCCCCCGAACTACTGCCCCCCAGACAACTGCACCCAGACAACTGCCCCCAGGACAACTGCTCCTCCCCCCCATTTTTCTTCAAATGTACCATTCAGAATGATTTTCAAGCAACATTCCAATAAATTAGTCAAAGTGTGTTACATTAAACTTGATTAAAAGAATTTGGATTACTAATTCCAGTAAATTAGTCAAAGCTAACTAGATTCAGCTAATTACTAATTAAACATGGATTACTTTGATCCGCTAAAACATTTTACAAAACATCACCTATCATCAAAATGTGAAAACTGGTAAGTGTTAATGAACTCTTGTAAGAAGTTCCTTATGGTTATTGTTGAGACTGTATTTGTGAATGAACTGTTGCTGTACAGAGCTTTACTAGAGAACTATGGGCAGACTTCTCTGAATTTCATTTTACACGAGGTCTATTATTTTTTGAAGTATTAAAAAAACTTGTCCTTATACATGTATATATGTCGTCATGCTTGAAAATCATTATTGGAAGAAAAAATGGGGGGCAATTATCTGGGGAGCGAATATCCGGGGGGCAACTGTCCTACAGTCGATATGGCTATATGCTGCGTTCATTTGATATGGATATATGATGATTTGATTCGGCAAAGTGATATTATCATAATTTTGATATAGCTGTGATACTGTGATTTGATATGACTATATGGTAAAATTATTTCATATGATCAGCATATTTGATATGCTTATATGATACGACGATTTTCATATTATGTCTTTATAATACATGACACTCACCATTGTCATTTCATTTCCAGAAGTGGTTCTGACATGGCTCATCTCAAAGTTGTCTCCTTTATAATTTGTTATCAGTTTATCACCTTCTAGATGTAATTTTGCCTGAAATGAAAGTGCAGGTTAACAGTAAGTATATTGACAAACATCAACAACAACAAAAACCAAACAAACAAACAAACAAAACAATTCCATTTACAGTTATCAGATTTACATCAAAATGTAGATAATAGGTTGAATTTTATAATTAATAAAAATGAATTTGTCTTATGATATATATACATATATATATAGAATGAATTGTAGACAATAGGTTAAGTTTTATAATTAATATAAATTAGTTTGCCTTATAATATATAGAATGAATTCTATTACATTCATAATTATAATAAAAAGCAAGTTCATCGATGAAATGCAAATAGATGGATAAATGATATCATGTTTTGAAACTGTAAACAGAATAAACCATTACTATTCTGAGTAGTCCTAAGCTACAATCAGCGACCCTTTAAAAGATCAATATATTTATTTGTTAACCCTACCTTGACTGGTCGTCCGTCCAGTGTGGCGGTTGAAATTTCTTCCCCTGGTTTGAAAATATCGGCCTTCTCGCCTGCGTTAGTGATTACTTTGATTTTCCATTCGCCACCCGAGTTAGATATTTCTTGAGTTAGCTTAGCAGACGCCGTTAGGGCCTGGGCGGCCTTTTTAATATTTTCCGGACTAACTCCTGGAAATAACAGTAAGTAAATAATATAAATAAATAAATAAATAAATAAATAAATAAATACTTGTGTATATGACTGGGTGCTTATCTGTGCACGTTTTTGTGTATGTAAAATGCGTTTTCATACCGCATTTTGCCTGCAGTGTTACTGTATATTTTTCCAATAAAAATATATAAATATTTTGACACGTATGAAGTAAGCCCATAGTATCGTTTTGAATATTACATATTATGCAGTATTCATAAACCCGGGTAATCTCTTCTGAAATTGCTAAGTGGAAATGTATGTTGACTTTCATAGGATATTATCGATTTCTCGCAGCCTTATGATGAAACTTACTTGTTGTGAATCAAGTGATAATGTTTATCAATATTTGCTCCTTCATCTTCTTCCGAACTGCAATTATGAACTTTTTTCTCAAAAATTTTCAGACTCAGTAGCCTTTCAGATAACGACAAGCACTCAGTCAATGAAAGTATTTTACATTTGAACAATGAAATAATACCATTGCGATTCTAGAGAAAGAATAAATAATTGAAATTACATAAAAAAAATTACCGATTATATTTAGAGTGTTACTAAGTCAGAAATGTTTTTTTCATTATACAACAGAGTGGTGATTTTATTGGAAAATGTTGTCCTACCTTAAAGGCTAAGCAACGGTGTGTCAGAAGAAAAGATATTCCTGAAATGCTGCATATTATCATTTTTCATCCTTTATATTTATTTATTTATTTATTTATTTTGATTAACTTCTGAATGAACGCACAGCGTCTCGCGGTTTCCTCTGTTTGCGAAGATGTTGTTCAATCTAATTCTAATTATGGACTTTTTTCACACTTGAAATAATGACTAATCTTATTCAGCTGCAGTAATTCGATTCAGTGTTTGGACATGAAACATTATATTATAAGAGGTCATCAAGAAAAGAAAATAACAAGATTTCTTAATCACGCTACTTTATTTAATCAAACGAATCCCCGCCGCGCAAAAAAGTCATTTGTTTGTGATCAGATACCCTTTGCAGTCATTAACACGAAGAAAAAAATAGTTATAAAACAAGATAAATAGCCAGATTATATAGAAAACTGTATTACTAAGGATATAACTGAATTACCTATACTGGAACGAATAATAGGTTTTTGATATATGTTGTATTTGTTAGTAAGGAAGGTTTTAGTTAGTTGGGTTTTTTGGGGGGGTAGGGGCTTTTTTGTTGTTTTTTTGTTGCAATGTGCGTGTGTGTAAGTGAAATACACAATCAAAGTTTTTCACTTTAATCCGACTAATAAATACCGTATTTTTCTTTATCTCTAATTCTTGACATTTTTATCAGGATAATTATGTTACTATAAGCTTCAAGTTATAATTATATATATATATATATATATATATCGAACAGATTACAACGCATAATGACGCTACCAAAACAAGGTAGAAAAGTATCTTACCGGTGCCAAACGCTTATCAAAGCAAGGCCAGAGTTTCAAAATTCTCTCCATTGATCTTGTTTATTTTCGTTGTTGATTTTTATTTTTATTCCCCCCCCTCTCTCTCTCTCTCTCTCTCTCTCTCTCTCTCTCTCTCTCTCTCTCTCTCTCTCTCTCTCAGCCCTCGAATTTTCTTTGTTGCGCGTATACATTTGGTAGACAAATGTTTTTTTGTTGTTTTTTTAAATATTTATTACTGTTTTATATTTAGAAATAGAGAATCTTAGGTCTATATACATATAAAATTTATTATTTTAATAATGTTATCTATAGTTGGATATAGAAAAGAAATGTATCTAATGAAAAACACTTTCACAGATATCCGACTTAAACGCAAAAACAAAGACGAGACTATTTATCTTCGTCTCAAACCCTCCGTCTTTTAAGAAAATTTACGCTACCTGAACAAAGGAAATTTTAAAATAATTAACATACATAAATAAAAACATATACTGAGGTACATCACATTAATATTCAAAACGGCCTAAGAATGTTTATTCTCTGGACAGTTCGTCAGCGATGATCTTGTCTATTCCAGCATTATGATTTACTGTGAGTGAATTTTCAAACTGCTATATTAATAGCAGTTAATCAAAGCCCGAGGAATCTGGTAAAGAACCCATTAACTGAGGGGGACCGTTGAATAGACACACTGATTGATAATAAAAGTTCTGCTTTCATTTATCCAAGCAGTCTGGCTGAGAACACAGCAGTCGGGGCATAACAGGTCTCGAGCCAGAAAGCAGACGCATGAAAAGAAAATTAGCGACGAAAAATACTGAGTCAAGATACAAAGTGTTTATGGAGGTAGAGTCAGGTGTAAAATAAATTAAAATAAATAAATAAAAAATGCTAAGACAATCAGTTACTTTATCAACATGGATTAAAAACAAAGTATTGATTCTAGAAGGTTATTTTAAATTTGGTCCTTAACGTAAAAACATGAGAACATACAACATGCAACTCTGAAATGATTAATTAAATACTAGGGATAGAAATCCCTGTTTTATTTTTATTTATTTTTTTAATGAAGGTTAATTATACACACCATTAAAAATCTAAGACAGAATCTTCCACATAATACCTGAAAGAAACGTTACAGTCAAGTATGTGTATCCAATCAGAGTTTGTTGCCCTACTAACAGTGCATGTTCAATAAAAAAAGAAAAAAAGAAAAAAAAAAAAAAAAAAAATAGACCGAACTAAATCAATTACGTTACGTGGTTCGGTCGCGCACTTAATAACAATGTTCTGTGGTTAGTCAATAATTTCCATTAATATTTCAATTAATCGAAAATTAAATTATTAACAATGGACTGGTTAATAATAATTGAACTGTATTAGTAAAAATAGGATGACAAAATTGAATCACATGTGTATAGTGACGATTAGAGTTATTAGATTTGGAGTGGTGTTTTTGAGATAGAAATAAATAAATATTTAAATAATAAAATAGTTTATATACACATAGACAGACATATACATAGAGAGATAGATAGATAGATATTTGTGCCCCCCCCCCGCCAACTGGTTCTTATTATACTTTATTAGTCATGTATTCTGTCAGTGATTTTTCAGAGGTCTGAGATACAGTGTCGGGGTGTAAGTCAAACGAAAGTTATTCTAATTCTAATTCTAATTCTAGTAGGTATGAATATAAATATTTCGACTTGTCTAACTCTTTGAGGGTTAAGTAAAAGCTGCTTTAAGCCAATCAAATTCTGTTATTCCGGACCCCTGACGTCAAGTTGAGAAAGTTTACGCGGTCACTATCAGGTGCATTTTTCCCGGGATGGTCTGGAGCACATTATCGTCGGTACATTTTTCGCTGTATCAGACTGTAATCCGATATCTAAAAATTTGTTTGAATAAACACAGTAAAATCGATCATTTTCCACAAAAGAACAGAGTATGCAAGTCGGTCCTATTCAAGCAAAACAGCACAGAAAAACCATACAAAATTTCGCACGCAAGGCAATCCAGAGAAACAAATTTTGGAATAATGTTTGTATCGGTTGTGATACGGCTCGGTGACGTCAGTTTTGAGCTGTGAAATGTTAACGTATCTAGTCCAGTTGACACAAATAATTCCATGATTTGTAAACTTTATCTATGCTTGTGGACTTATCTTTTGGGAATTTTAATAATTCTTATATATACAATTTATTTTTAAGGCAAAATATTTAGCTTAAAAGAAAATATTAGATTTTAAAAAGTATTATTTAAATAATGTATAAGGTATATTCAGGGACATTTGAAGTTGTACTGCATTTTTAAAAAGTCTCCATATTCATTTAATAAATTATTTATAAAACAAATACCATTACAGAAATAGTGTTTATATGAAAATGGTTTAATAAAACAGTCAAATCTATTGCTGATATTTTTGTTACAGAACCTTTTTTTTTTCTTTTTTTTTATGAACGTTATTCTACGTCATGTGCATTTAAAATTAATTAAGTTTATCATTTAAAGCCCTAAGTGTTTTAGCTTATTAAAATATTAAAATACGGGTTAGGTTTTCAGCATTAAACGATGTTTTACTTGGTATTAACAGTGTTGTAATAATTGAACTAGTTAAGGTATAGCTACTCATTTTAAAACTTTTAGCCTTCTTAAACAGTCAGTCTTCTGGTAGAACATATTTTTTTTTTTTTCTTCTTTATTTCCTATGGTGAAGAATCGTGGCGTTTTTTTTTTTTTTTTTTGTCGTTTTCTAGCTTTTTTTTTTGTTTGTTTTTTTTTTTTTTTTGTTGTTGTTGTTGTTTGGTGTTTTTTTCCGCCAAGTAATCCCAACACAGTATCGTGATAAACATCTATCCAAATTATTTTTTATTTAGAATGATTAAAAATAAAGAAACAAAAAGAACAAAAAATTAAATAAAAATAGGATCTGTTTTGTACTGAGGTGGTAATAAGTACTATATGTCGTGTTTTTGTCAAGAAATAATAATCATAATAATAACATAAACAAAAGATAACTATATATATATAAAATAAAAATTGGATGGCAAAAATTTTAATTTCAGTTTTATAAAATAATTATTTTGTTACTTACCAGTAGCTTCCATAAATTTTTCAAAGTTTTCACTGTTGAATAGCTCCCACTTTCCAACAAACTGAGCCATAACTATTACTAGAAAACGATTCTGAAAATTGTCTTCCGCGGTCTTCTGTCGTCTGCTAAATGAACGCGAAGTAATAATCTCGTATAATTATATCACGTGACAAAATGTATAATGAAATAGCCTTTCTGTCAGCGCTCAGATACGAAACGAAAACTGCAATGATTTCTCCGTCTTATCTGTTATCTATAGAAAAAATATATTACGATTCCCGCTAGCAAACCTGAGAGAATTCAGCTATTATTGGCACAGATCTCTAAATATTGTTTAGATTAGCAAGAAACAGGTACCGTAACAGATAAAGTTCGCGTGTTAGAGACTGCTTCTATAATTAGCTGACATGAAATGTCGGAACTTGTGAAGCATGAACAATCTATTGCAGTATCATCCTGTTTTCTGTAATGTAACAATGAAATCTTCACAGTAAGAAAACAAAATGTTCACATATTTTTTCTTCTTTAAAAAAATGACAAAACAGCTGAACACTGCAAATAACATTTATTTGAAACACTATACTTACAATATAAATGTTTTAGAATTTTACTTTTAAACTACCAGTTTCTCTCTTAAGTTCGTATCAACATAAACATTAATCAAAAAACACACTAATACACAGTGTACATATGTGTGTATGTGTGTGTACATACATACACACATACATACATACATATATATATATATATATATATTAGTATTATTACTACTACCAACACCACCATTACTACTATTGTTATTACTAATACAACAACAACAACAACAACCGCTACTACTACTACTACTACTACTACTAAACCATATATTATCGAACAATTCTAATATATTAGTTCATTTATTAAATGGGGAAGAAAAAATATTACTTAATTATTCAATGACAAAAACTCATTAAATATAATCATACAAAAACACTGACATTAATTTCGTATTTTATTCCAGAATATTATCTGTATTAGTTTTCATTAATATAACAAAGTGCGTTTCTAATAAATTTATGAGATTTAATCAAACCTAGCTGAAACATGGTGAGATGTCTAACAATACAGCTAACACATGTCTCATTTAGTATTCACTTCATTTATCGTGTTCAGGCAAACACTTAATCCAATAAGGCACAACATATAACTGAAAATACATTATCTGCTGGGCACATCAAACATTATGATACATAATTATACCAGACATTGTTTGCAAAAACGCTCGTACCGGGTTAAGTATAATACTGTAGTTCATGACAGAAATAAATAAATAAATAAATAGACAGGAGAAAATAATAAAAGAAAGAAACAGAGAGAGAGAGAGAATGAGACAGAGAGAGAGGGACAGATAAGGTGAAGCTGTAATTTCTCTAACAGGCACTAACAACAATCTTTTCGTCCATACTCTCTTTCTCTCTCCCTCTCTCTCATTTATATTTGACTGGACTGTCACATACAAGTTAGCATTATTGAAAAAAATCATGAACATTTTATGATAAATAATTTTGTTTTATATTTTGAAAACGGAAGGATTTTCTCTTATTGAAAAAAATAAAAATAATAAAAAATAAAAAAAATTGAGAAATTAAGACTTTTAACCTTTTACTGTCGACAATAAAAGTATAATGATGCTGATGATGATCAAGGCTGATGATACTTATTTTTTTATCAGCATACTTAAAATATCTCGCCTCATTAGTTTCATTTATTTTTGTACACAAATCATCATATAAAGCACACAGTCTCGTATTGAACTGTTTTCATTTCTGATTAATATTCGAACATTCATTCGTTGTGCAGTGTTATTTAATATAATTGGTTCTTTATCCTCGTTCACATACGGGTTTTCGTTTTAATGCTTTGAAAACAGCGCTCGCGATTTTCTGTTATTTTAGATATTTCTACCTATACGTTTTCTAACGTTGAAACTGTTGATGGGAACACAAGCAAATATTAACATATCAGGTCCATCGCACCACGAATGGCAGCCATTATTAACCTGACGTGATCTTGTTCTATCGCAAAATGTTTTCCTAGTACTGAGTACACTTCACTAGCGGAGATTGTGTTTTGGCTCTTTCCTTCAGATCTTTGAAAAACTTCAAAGTGTAGTTTGATTTAGAGGAGGCAAATAGAAAGTAAACTTGCCAGTATATCTTATTTAATCCAGAACATTAAAAAATTAATAATAATAAATTAAAAATAATTTAACAGGAAAAAAAGAAAAAGAAAGTAAAAGACTAGGATCTTACATCATTATTTTTACTTCTTCTTTCTTTTTTTCCTTTTTTTTTTTTTTAGAGAGAGACAGAGATATGAATTTTTTAAATTACTTTGAACGTCTAAAGATAATAAATAAATAAGTTTGTTGATTTGAGCCATCACGGTGAAAATTTACTTTTAAACTGCGGCTTTTCTCTAAAGCAGTATCCCACGAAAGTGAATATGCTTTCCTAAATCTGAGAAGCAGTGCATAAAACACTCACATCTAACACCAAAAAGAAAAAAAGAAGAAATAAATAAATAAAAATGAAAATAAAAAATAAATAATTTTAAAAGTATCAGAAAATAACGATATGACTGATATTAAACGTCAAAAATAGACTGGTAACGTCAAAGAACATTCATTTATTAATTCATTGTCATCTGTAACCGAATTAATCAATCGAACATAAAGAAAATCAGTCATTCTTGGATTCTTGACAGGATTCTTTTGGAGTTCTAAGCAGTGCATGACGCCAGTCTCCCGAATACATTCCTAACACTTTGAATTCTGCATATTGCAAATGACAGATCGATATTCACAAGTATGAATAAATAAATAAGTATGTCTAACAACGTCGACCGTCTCGAAGATATTTCTTATTTCATCTAGTGAGACCAATATTTTAAATAATAATAATAATAATAAT
Organism: Chrysomallon squamiferum; assembly: GCA_012295275.1. Taxonomy (NCBI): domain Eukaryota; kingdom Metazoa; phylum Mollusca; class Gastropoda; order Neomphalida; family Peltospiridae; genus Chrysomallon; species Chrysomallon squamiferum. The sequence goes on along the minus strand of CM022665.1, from coordinate 36,033,873 downwards.
AATAATAATAATACAATGAACTTTAATATTTTCAGCCATCATACAGAAACAAAAAAGATTTTTGCTTTTCAATATTTATACTAATTTCCTCCAGATATAATATTAAAGTGAACCTGTAGAGCAATGAACAAACAGTCTAAATATATTCTGCATTCTTCCAAGTTGTTTCCTCATTTTCAGTCTTAACTGACAGTGTAAGAAAATAAAAAAACATAAAAAAAGAGAAAGAAAGAGCAGTTTTAAAATATTTCGATGCTGCATGTTTTTGTAGTCAAATTTCTTCTAGCGTCAGAAAAATAAATGAATAACAATCAGTCCTCCGTATACGTCTCTACTTCAAATGTAAAATAGCAAAATGCCGGCGTGCAAATGTTTTGTAACAGTATTGTTTTACTATAACACTTTTTTATGAGCAATGATAGGTCGCCAAAAACAGTATAATAATTTTAGAGCATAATGAATTTGATTAGACCATTTATTCATACTGTCACACGTATACTTTAATATATATATATATATATTTGTTTATTATGCTTTTGATGGTAACACCCACGTGAATTTTATAATAATTTTAGAAGTATAATGAATTTTATAAGACCATTAGTTCGTATTGCCACAGCTAAAGTTGAATAAATAATAAAATTAAAAATTAAAAATGTTATTATGCATTTTATCTTATATATATATATATATATATATATATATATATATATATATATATATATATATATATATATATATATATATATATATTTATTTATTTATTTTATATGTATTTTATTATGTCTTTAATGCTAAAATGCACTTCAAACAGACAAGCGCACGTGAGCGTCAGTGTATTTTTTTAATTTTACGAGCACTTTATCTGATTAAGATTTATGATCTATGCTCTCCTTCATGATGTTCTTGCGTTTTAGTATTTACAATGTGAATATGTACAGATGAATATTACACCCATTTTACTGTTAGCATTCACGCAGGGATACTCTCAAAGGAACATCTGAAAGGTTTTTGCTACTCAAAAATATAATACTTTGACTGAATGCATTTTGATATTCAAAGTCACATTAAATATTCAGGAACCTTATTCAATATTTGTTATTAAAGAAAGAAGGCGCTAATTACAATATATAGTACTGACGCATTTGATGGTAGACTGGACATTTGTTTTAAACTTTTTTGTTTATTTATTTATCTATTATTATGTTGTATCTTCTAAAAACAGTTTAGCTATTATCCAGTGTTAATAAATATATTAATTTATATTATTATTATTATTATTATTATTATTATTATTATTACTGCTACTACTACTACTACTACTACTACTATTATTATTGCATTATTATTGTTATTATTATTAAGTTTTTTATCATAAAATAAAAATGAATACCTAAAAATAAATGTCTCGAGAAAAACAATACAAATAAATGAAAAAAAGTGCTAAATACAGAAACAGTGTTACGTTGCCATAATGTTGTGTAATAAATAATAAATCTTATCTTACGCCGAGTGTTCTTTTAATTAATTAACTTTCTGACTACAAGTATGATCTTACACTTCCTTTGTTCAGCTACATTTTTGGTGTTCATTTTGATTTAAGCGGCTAACAGCAAGAATAAGCAGTTCTAACGACTTTCAGAAGCGAAGCCTTTGGTTAACGGTATGCGATTATTTTCATTGGGACTACATAGCGATCGTTGGGGGTATTTTTATTTTGTTTATTGAGGTCGATGAAAACATAATACAAACTGTGTGAGAGATAAATGCTGCATGTAGTATAGGGTATAGGGTGATGATAACAAGTTAGCAGAATTGACTGAAAGGTTTCACTACGTCTTCTATTCCTGGTTTGTATCAAACGTCTATCATTCTGTGAACACTTCTGTTTTATCTTTATCTTCAGAAGTGAACATAAAATGAATAAAAATTAGGAATATTTCTTTCCGAAAATGTAGATCAGCCTCCCCTATGAGTTAATTCTGATAGAAAGCTTGTGTATTTATTACTACATTCTGCCTCTGTTTTAAACTTTTTTTGTTAACTTATTTAGTTATTATTTTTTTGTATCTTCTAAAAACAGTTTAGCTATTATCCAATGCTAATAAATAAATTAATTTATATTATTATTATTATGGTTATTATTATTAAGATTTTTATCATAAATTAAAATTAATAACTTTGAAATAAATATGTCTCGAGAAAAACAATACAAATAAATAAATCACTTGCCTGTGAAAGAACAACCAAATTCTTAACGCATACATCTGAAAGATCAACATATGTTCATTATTCTACACAAACACATGCTTGTCATGAAAGTGGCGATCTCTGGATTATGTTTTGAATGTGGAAGTTACAGAATATTATTAATTCAAATATTTACTGATATCTCTAGAAATCTATTGACTAGATATTACCATGGGAGTATGCCATTAATACCATGTCACTAAAGCTAACCAATTAATTTTGTAAGTCGTCTTCATGATTATTCATTAATCTCGCCTGTTTGTAATAGTGCAGAAAGATGTTATTAGAATTATGAAGATGTGTGCTCGGAAATCAGATTATTGTTCAGTGTTTTAATGTTGGATTCTGTTAGAACCTCCGAAATTTTATCGTTTAAACAAATCTAATTTCAACCCTTTTTCACTGCCTCTCTTCAATGTGTATCTTTGAATCTGTTATCGATTTAGAGTTTACGAAGAAATAGTCTAAAATAATAGTTATACTGCATACTTCCAAATTAAGTTTTTGTTTTCCCTCCTTCTGCGTTCTGTCTTAATAACGAAGAATAAATACATAACAGTACAGTTTAACAATATCTGGATGCCTGCATTATTATTATTATTATTATTATTATTATTATATGTTTGTAATCTCTATAATAACAATTTCAATAATAATAAACAGCATTCCAACTGTTAACTGTACAATGACATGCATATTTCGTGGCCACAAGCAATCACAGTTTCATTTATTTTCAAAGCAAGATTTGGGGGAATGAAAACAAACACACTGATAATAGACAAATTATATATTTTGTCTATCATCAGTGACCCAACCCCATCTTTATATATATATATATAGGGTTAGGATAATGGTTAGGGTCAGGGATAGCATTAGGGTCAGGGTTAGCGTTAGGGTTAGGGTTAGAGTTAGTGTTTAGTGTTAAGGTTAGGGTTAGAGTTAGGGTTAGGGTTAAGAGTAGGGATACCGTTAGGGTTAGGGTTATGGCCAGGGATAGCGTTAGGGTTAGGATTAGGGATAGGGTTATGGTTAGGGTTTAGGTTCAGGTTAGCTTTAGGATTAGGGTCAGGGATATCCTAAGGATCCGGGTTAGCATTAGGGTTAGGGTCTACGGTTAAGGTCAGGGATACCGTTAGGGTCAGGTTTAGTGTTAGGGTCATGGTTAGGGTTAAGGTTCAGGGTTAGGGTTCAGGATTAGGGTTAGGGTTAGGGTCAGGGATAGCGTTAGGGTTAGGGTTAGGGTTAGCGTTAGAGTTAGGGTTGGGTTGGGGTTAGTGGTTAGTGGTTAGTGGTTAGTGTTAGTGTTAGGGTTAGGGTTCTGTTAGCGTTAGGGATATGGTTGGGTTTGCGTTGGGTTGGGTTGGTCGGGTCGTGTTGGGGTTAGGTTAGGGTTTGGGTTTGGGTTAATGTTAGTATTAGGGTTAAGGTAATGGTTAGGGTTAGGAATAGCATTAAGGTTAGGGTTAGGGTTTGCTTAGGGTTAGGGTTAGGTTTGGGTTACGGTTTGGTTTAGGGGTAAGGATAGGGTTAGGGTTAGGGATAGGGTTAGCGATTGATTAGGGTTAGGGTTAGTCAGGGTTAGGTTAGGGTTAGGGTTAGGATTTAAGTTTAGGGTTAGGGTTAGCTTTAGGGTTAGGGATAGGGTTAGGGTTTAGGTTCAGGTTTAGCGTTAGGATTAGGGTTAGGTTTAGGTTCAGGTTAGGTTAGGGTTACGATTAGGGGTTATGGTTAGGTTAGGTTAAGGTTTAGGGATAGGGATAGGGTTAGGGTTACGGATAGGGATAGGGATAGGGATAGGGATAGGATTAGGGTTAGGGTTAGTGTTATTTTAGTTAGGGTTAGGGTTAGGTTAAAGTTAGGGTTAGGGTTAGGTTTAAGATTAGGTTAGGGTTACGCTTAGTCAGGGTTAGTGTTTGGGTTAGAGTTTAAGGTTTAGGGTTCCGGGTTTAGGGTTAGGGTTAGGTTTAGGTTTAGGGTTATATGTTATTATATAATAAGGTCTAAGTAGGTGTTTTTATCTATTGGGTCAGAAAGACCGCCCCAGAATAAACATATTAACATAGGATTGCAAGCCATAGTAACATAAATAAATAAATAAATAAATAAATAAATAAATATAAACAACAAAAAAGTCCTTTATATATTTCCCAACATGACGAATTTGATGTTGCCATGAGTTACTTTGAAACCTTTGCAAATAATAACATTTCACAAGAACTGTTACAGGATCTTACACGGACAAAGTACTACTTTTTGTACCGAGTGCAAAGTGCACAGTATGAATCAGAGTTTGTGTGTATTAATGCGTATTTGTATGTGCAGGGTATGTCCACATATTCTCTGGATTTTACTATACCGTATTAGACATTGTAAAATAATTTATTTTTGTAATGTTGAACTTTAAAGAAATTAAATGTTTCTCATTTTTACGTGTGATGACATTCCTACTTCAGCTGTTGGAGGAAAAGATGCTTTACCATCTGAGTAAACCCAGCTGTACCATGTAAAATCAAAGTGTTTGTAGAAGCTAAGAAAAACAATTAGTTCTCAACAGTCATATTTAAATGTAGTTTACATTGTCTAATATTAGCTCTAAATAAGAATCAAGCTAATAATAATGTAGTATTCCCTACCCTAACTATAATCGTACCCTAACCCTAAAATCTGAACCCTAACCCTAACGCTATCCCTGACCCGGACCCTAACTTGATGGTTCCAGAAGTTTCTGAAAACTGATTAACATATAACATAATTACTTCCATAAATTTCAAGAAAATGTTAAAATGTCATTCTTCATTTTCCTCACAAGTACTTTGTGCAAAAGAACATTTTGTCCAGTGTTTTTTAGAGAGGTATGTGAAAACAGACAACAGTAATAAGCACCCAACACTGTGCCACATCTGCATCGTGCCAATCATTATTGACCCCTTTTTTTAAACATCTTAAAAAGTCCATAAATAACAATTATTTTTTTTGTGTATTCATTTAAATATAAATCTAATGCATGATTATAACTGTCGAAAGTAGACTATTTCATTGACGTTACATAATATTGCTTGAGTTCCTGGTTTTTATCTCAGATTTTTTATCATTTACATTAGCCAGTTTGACAGTTTATACTTCTTACTAAAGAGTAAAATACTACTTTAAAGAATACCACGACAGAATCAAAAGTGTTAATAAAATGGTCTGTACGAAGAGCTATGCATAATTTTTTAAATATTACACAACAAATCAGGACATAAGCCATTTTGGTGGGAGGTTGATAATGAGGTTCAAATATTTAGATTCTTTACATCACAAGCTTCGTCGTAATAACTCTCCCATTTCAGTAGTGTTTAACTCTTAGTTGAATATTGGCAACTGGCCTGACAAACAACTAGGGTTCAGAAATTGACTTGCATGTTTAATTCCTGGTATTTTTGCTTTTGGGTCATTCCGTGTCAAATCACCCAATGGTTTAAACCCGACCGTCTCAGATTTTTATGAAACTTGGTATACTTGTTGACTGGGATCCCACAGCACCAAATCTGACATTTTAGCTCAATCAGACCAGTGGTGTGGGAGATACGGCCCACGGAATTTTGAGATTTTTGCCAAAAATGGGTGTGACCACCAACCTTAGAACCCTCATATCTCAGGAACTACTGGGCCAATCTTCACAAAATTGGTATTGTTAGAAAGGCAAAATGACAAGGATACCAAATCTGCCAATTTTGTTTAGTTTGGAAAATATTGGAGTACCTTGACCTTTTGACCTTTGCTATGACCTTGAAATTGACCGTGTGGATCACGTGATCTTGAGATGACCTTTATTGAAATTTAATCTCCCACATGTTAACTAAAACATATAAAAGTTTCCTGGGTGTAATATTTTTTGTTTAGCCACAATATAGATTTAAAAAATGCACATACCTGAAAATAACACCTTTTCAGCCATTAACATCTGATTGACTAAAACCTGAATGATCAATTCTGGATGCTAAGAATCACCATCTCTCTTGATCATTGAGTAAGACATTGTAGGCCTACATGTATGCATAAAGTTCACATATAAAAGTTTCCTGGGTATAATATTTTTTGTTTAGCCTTAATAGAGATTTAAAAAAATGCATACCTGCATGGATGATTGATACAATGCATTACAATTGTACATTTTCTCTGAGACTAAAAACTCATCTTTGGAGTTAAAACCCACCTGACATGTCTGAAGGAATGCCTGAAGGATATGAAAAGATGCCAAATGGCATGACATGTTCTACACAATCAGGCTCAAAGGGTTAACAGGAAGTCATGCTTCAGGCAGGTCAGGAACTCCTTTAGATTCCCTGGTGCAATCCCCATTGAGCACATGGCAATTTGAAGTTTAAGACAAAGAAGTTTCTTCATCTGCATTTCTTTGACAATCTGAAGCTTTTTTAAGTTGGACACAATGTCAGATGTTGATATATAAACAATATTTTTATTTCATAAAACCTGTTAAGTAATTTTATCATGTCATGTGGGCCTTGCCATTGGTTTTGAACAAGGTTTCAGTCAACAGTACAACCCAGTCTGAAATCAGATGTCATCAAGTGATGTACTGCATAATGTATTTGTACACCAAGTCTTCGGCACAGATTATGAATAAGGTCTACTTCACCTTAATAAACTGTGATTTATACTTGAGAAGATTGACATAAATGCCTAAGACTTGTGGGCCTTTGGCAATAACACATGTACTCTGCTGCCATTTTATGACCTGCTTAACTTTACTGAAAGGGTTTCAGGATTTGATTTAATATTTAGGAAAGCACTGACTTTGTTCTATTGAACAATACTGAAAATCCTTATTTCTTCCAGAGCTAACTGCAGCTTTAACTCTCCTAAAAATGTGTGTTATCAACACCATCATATCAAAAAGGAGTTGTTGCGAAGTGTATGGAAAACTGAGGAACTCGAACTCCTCACTCTTTGAAGTGGGATCAAAACACAGGACATCAAGAGTATCATGAACAAGAACTTTTCATCAAATTTTCAACATCGCAGAAAAACTGTTGTGATCCCCTTAATCGCCACCCTGAGCAAGCACGCACTAGATCTTTAAGAATTGTTAGCATGGGCACTTACAAATGCTTAGTAAATCCTCCAAAGACACTAGTGTCAGGAGAGAACAAGTTGTGCTGTGACTGTCTGATTACCCTTCAGAAATCAAAGGTCCTGCAGAGGATGGCTTTAGTATGGGTGGTACTACAATGGGAGAATTTGGTGATAACTTGCCAGACAAACCGCTGGTTGTTGTTTCCCCAGAAAAGGACTTTGATTTGAATTACATTCTGTTGAGTTTAGGCGAAACGCCTGTCAAACTCCATTCACTAGCACATTCCAGTAAATGAATGAAAGGACAGAAAAAACTAGCATCAGCTACAGTAACATTAAAATGACATCTTAATGTCTGAATCCTATCCAGAGCGTGTGCAAATCTTGATTTTGTCACCCTTTACCATTGAAAGGACAATGAATTGAAGGAGGAAATAATCCAATTTTATGAAAGTGATGAGAACAGTAGAATGTGTCTGGGAATGAAGGATACAGTGAGCATTTGAAACAAACATAGTGAGAAGGTTAAGCATCAGAAACACCTAGTTCTCTCAAATTTATGTGAACTTTATACATACATGTAGGCCTTCAATGTCTTACTAGATGATCAAGAAAGATGGTGATCCCTAGCATCCAGAATTGATCATTCAGGTTTTAGTTAATCAGATGTTAATGGCTGTAAACGTGTTATTTTCAGGTATGTGCATTTTTTAAATCTATATTGTGGCTAAACAAAAAATATTACACCCAGGAAACTTTTATATGTTTTAGTTAACATGTAGGAGATTAAATTTCAATAAAGGTCATCTCAAAATCACGTGATCCACACGGTCAATTTCAAGGTCATAGCAAAGGTCAAAAGGTCAAGGTACTCCAATATTTTCCAAACTAAACAAAAATGGCAGATTTGGTATCCTTGTCATTTTGCCTTTCTGACAATACCAATTTTATGAAGATTGGCCCAGTAGTTCCTGAGATATGAGGGTTCTAAGGTTGGTGGTCACACCCATTTTTGGCAAAAATCTCAAAATTCCGAGGGCCGTATCTCCCACACCACTGGTCTGATTGAGCTAAAATGTCAGATTTGGTGCTGTGGGATCCCAGTCAACAAGTATACCAAGTTTTATAAAAATCTGAGACGGTCGGGTTTAAATTTCTTTTTTTTTTGGGTGATTTGACACGGAATGACCCTTTTGGAGATTATAACCAAAAATATATATATATATTTTTTTTTTTCAAAACATAAACATGTTTGGTACTAGCTTGTAATTGGGATTTATCATTAGTCCCTGATACTATTTGAATATATTATTATTATTATTATTATTATTATTATTGACCTAAGCCTATATTCACTGTAGAAGCAATGCTGAGGTTTCTAAAGGAAACTACTGTTTGGTGATCCTATGAAAAATTTAAATACCCTGTCTACATTCAGTCATGTGTAATTACTCTTAATAAAGGAAATTAATTTTGTTTATTTCCAACTGTACAAATTTCTACAAGAAGAGTTTCAGTTGCCAGATGACTTATTTTTGTTATTTTGTTTCCTTTTACGTGGTTTATGTTGTCATTCTAGATTTAGTATATATCATCTATATGATGTCAGTCTCTTTTATGTGTGTGATGAAGTGTATGTGGTCTAAATGATTTGTATTGTTTTCTGATTTTTCCGTAAACTTAATCCTGTTAATAAATGAATGCTCAAGTTTCCAAAGTAAACTGCTGTTTGTGATGCTATGAAAAATTTAAATACTCTGTCTATATTCAGTTATGTACAATTACTGTTAATAAAGGAAATTAATTTTTTCAAACTATACAAGTTTCTACCAGAATAGTTTTAGTTGACAGATGAGTTATTTTTGTTATTTTGTTTCCTTTTATTTATTCATTATAATTTAACTAAATATTTATTGCATCAGTACTTCTACAAAAACATTTTGTTTCTGTTTCTGTTGCTGTAGATGTCAAATTCTCTCCACTAAATTCTCAATTGAATCTTCCAGTTTACAAGGCACTGTTTACTGCTGATTCTGAAAGACGAAGAAGTAATGTATGAAATTTTAGAAAATATAAGAACATAATTACAAATTAACAAATAAGAATAATAACAAAATATCTTCATACTAAACATATCAAGTTTAATATCTTTTACAAGAACAAGTCCTGAATAGTTAAGATTTATAATTTAGTTCTCTCCATATAATCTCTTTTTATTATGATTATTATTATCATTATAAACATGATTATTACTTCTGCTACCACTGTTATTATAATAAAACTTTTATTAAGTCTGACATGAGTAATTATAAATCAAAAATCATTTTCACTAATGCTAGTCATCCTTGTTACCAGAAACAGAGGAAAGAAGTGTGGCCTTAAGACCTAAAGGATAAATGATTTGCACTTAAGGAAACTTACAGTGATGAGAAGTATTTGTTCCAGCTAGTGGTGTTCCTGTAACAGTGTGGTTGGTTTTCAAGTATGTCTAGGGTACGTGGTTTATGTTTTGATTCCATATTTAGTATATGTCATCTACATGGTGTCAGCCTGTTTTATGTGTGTTATGAAGTATATTAGTCTAACTGATTTGTAATGTTTTTCTATTAACTTAATCCTGTTGACTTAATAATTGAATGCTCAAGTTTCTGAAGGAAACTACTGTTTGGTGATCCTATGAAAACATTCAAATACTCTGTCTATATTCAGTCATGTATAATTACTCTTAATAAAGGAAATTAATTTTTTCAAACTATACAAGTTTCTACAAGAAGAGTTTTAGTTGACAGATGAGTTATTTTTGTTATTTTGTTTCCTTTTATTTATTCATCTTAATTTAACTAAATATTTATTGCATCATTACTTCTAGAAAAACATTTTGTTTCTGTACCTGTTGCTATGGATGTCAAATTCTATCCACTAAATCCTCAGTTGAATCTTCCAGTTTTCAAGGCACTGTTTACTGCTGATTCTGAAAGATGAAGAAGCAATGTATGAAATTTTAGATGATATAAGAACATAATTATGAATAAACAAATAAGAATTATAAAAAAAACATTTTGATACTGAACATGTCAAGTTTAACATGTTTTACAAGAACAAGTTCTGAATAGTTAAGGTTTATAATTTAGTTCTGTCCATAGAAACTGTTTTTATTATTATGATTATTATTATCATTACAATCACGACTACTCCTACTGTTATTATTATAATATTTTTTTAAGTCTTACATGAGTAAATACAAATCAAATATCATTTTCATTTGGGCAAGCCATCCTTGTAATGTTTTGGTCACATCTGAAATCTTTCATTTGCAGATAATGTTCTTCATCTGCTAAATAAAGAACATAGGATTATGAATGAAAAGAAATCACATAAACGCATATTAGAATTGTGAAAATTAACTTGTATTATTTTATTTCTTTGTTTGTTTGTATGACAAATAATAGATCGAGCATCACACAAACGACACTGTGTTTCGCTTTGGTTTACTTGTATCTGGTGTTTGGTTGTTGTGTATGTGTGTGTATATTTGCTTTATTTGCTGATGTGTGCATGTATCTGAATGTGTGTTAGTGTTCATGTATGAGCATCATGCATCTCGTTTGTGTTTGTGTTGTGTTTTGTGTGTGGTACACATGGAGTGTTGTGTCTGTATGTTTCTGTTTAGAATTTTGAGTGTAGATGAGTGTTTATTATGTGGAGAGGTAACTTCAATGTCTAATTACCAGAGAGATATACAGCAATAACGACAGCTCCTGGTAGAGATTCCCAGGCTGGATTGGTCAAGGGGTGAAGTCAAGGCCAGAATGTAGGAAGTGGGCCTAATCCCAGTTAAATGCTAATTCTGTCATGTGACAGTCCACAACAGAAACTTGAGAGATGATGCTCAACCACTGGAGACCCACCAGGGTGGAAGAATGATGGGTTCTATGAAATAAGCTACAAGTAATTCCCGTAATCCATTTAGTGTAATCCAAAAACTAAATGTATGTTGATTTGTTTGTTATTTTGGGATCTATTTACTTCTTAAAATAGATATCCAGTTGAAGAAAAAGGAAGTTTGGCAAAGCAGGAACTAAATCAATTAACTTTATTAACAGATAAACAGCAGACCTGTTACTAGTTTCCACTGCTAGGATTAATTAGGCCATAGATAACTGGCAAGTCTGTTAAAGATGTTGGAGCAGCTAATCTCTAACACGTCTGCCATATTTTCTAACTAAACAGAATAAAAGTCTTCTAAATATTACAACAGTATAATATCAGTAACACATCTGCATAATCAACCAAAATATCAATAATATCACGGGCAGTGTAACATTATTGATTTTCCCAGTTATACCACTTTTTAAATTTAAAACATTTAATTTAATAATGTCCCTGCTTGTCATTTCTCCTTTCCATCAGTTGGAATTAAGTGTGTTGCTTTTGAGATTATGATAGAAAGAGTTAATATAGATTAAATAAATTGTAACCGTAATATTGTATCCGCTTAATCTATTTTTCAGTAGTTTTTTGTATTTAGAAATACAGCTGTGGTTTTTAAGCAATGATTCAAGCTCAGTCTGGTTCGAATTTTTGGATCAGTTCCTTAATAGGTGGTGCACTTTATTCTCCATTTGTCTGACAATATTTAAAAATAAAACTACAGCATTAGTTACTGCAGTTATTTAGATTAAAGACAACTATAAGTAAGTTATTTATTTTCTGTTTTTACTGTCTTGAATGAACTCTACTGTATTATTATTATTATTATACATATCTTAAAAGATCTAGTTTTGTTTATATACTTATCTTATCAATTTATTTGCCTTTTTTCTTCTCTATTGTAATGACTTCAGCTTATTTATGGAATGAATTCGGTGATCGGAGGAGAATCTGTGTTTTCTTTGTAATATAGCCGCACACTGCTGATTTATAAAAGAATATTCTTTCTACAGTTCATGGTAAAACGATATTGATAAAGATAACATTTATATTTGGATTTCCGTTATTAATGTTGCGTGATTACAATTTAAAACATTTTCCGATATCGGGTATAGTGCAAAATTAGTTACTTTATATGATATAAAACAAGGAAATCTTACGTCGAATGTAATATTATATAGCGAATACATTCAGCGCTTTACACATTAATAAAATATACATTCAGAACGATTCAGTCCTACTGAAAGGACGACTTTCGAACATATTCCTGATTAAAATCAATTTGTTCACGACTGCTGTTTTAACGGTAACACGTGCATGCTTACATCGGTAAATAAGACAAGTTTCGTCTAATTTCTTGGGACATTTACAAAAATTAATCAAACGATATTGATTAGAGCTATGTTATTGACAAAAATAAACCATAGAAGTTAGAAGTTAAATGAATTACAAAGTAATATTTCATAACAATATAATATCATAGAGATTTATTTACAACATGTAATACTTCTATAATGGCGTTTCCCAGTGGTGATGGTCACGTGATACTCGAGTAAATTGCTTGAAGCTGGCTTGAGAACGTATTTTAAAACCTGTAGTTTAGTTTCCAAAGCACTCCAAAACATGACGATAACAATATCACTCTTAACCACATGGAATTCTGCAATTGACGTTATTTATTTAGTTTAATGACATCAATAAGCAAATAATCCTATATCTATATTAAACACAATAAAACAACACGTTATCGAAATAAAAAATTCAGGAAGGGGAAGTAATCAAATTGAACAAACCCAAACTAAGGGTTATTGGTTTATTATTATTCCAATGATGTTATTTTAATATTTGGTTAAAAAAAAAATATAATAATAACAATAATAATAATAAAAAAAATAATTATTATTTATTGATTTATTTATTAATTTATTTATTTATATATTATTATTATTATTATTATTATTATTATTATTATTATTATTATTATTATTATTATTAATTTATTTATTTAATAATAATAATAATAACAGAATAAAATAAATAAATAAATAACAGAAAAATTATTTTGAAAATTATTTTTTTTTTATTTATCTCAATTTTTTCAAAAACGTACATTTTAAATGGGTTAGAAAACAAACAATTAATCAATATCTGTACATCATTCTTAATAATTCACAAAGGTTTTATTTGTTTGTTTGTTTATTCCAAGGCATTGTACCTTTTGACATGAAATTAAATTACATGATAAATAAAAAAAAATAAAAAAATGAAAGATAAATTGAATTTCATCAAAAATATACGTATGGTAGTTCCTGAAGTAGACATGTGATTTTATTTTTCTGATCTACTGAGAGAAAGATTAACACTGATCATAGTTTTGTTTTTGTAACATAGGTTTGTAACATAGATGTTGATGTCATCGTTGTAATTGTTCTTGTTAACTTCATTATTGTCATCATCAATATTATCACTATTACTATTTCTGTTTACCATTTAGGTGAAGTCCTTCACCTGCACCATTCTTAAGCAGAAGATGCATGTGCAAATTCTCCTCTTGTCATCCTGAGAAAACAAACCGTAGAAATGTCAGTATTTCATTTAGCAAACTTTAAAACAAATACAAAATTAATTCCATCATTACTAGTGTTACTCTTGTTACTATCATCATCATGATAATTCTTGTTATTCTCTTGATGATGATGACTATGATGATGATGTTGATGTCATCCTTGTTATTGTTTCTGATAACTTCATTATTCTAATTATCAGTATCATCACTATTATTATTTTAATTACATTTTATTTCATTTTCATTACTTTTTGTAAAGCAAATATTTTTATTTTTCACTTTTTATTAATTTATTCTTTACAGAATGTACAGGAATTTCGGTTTACCATTTAGGTGATGTCTTTCTCCTGCAGCATTCTTAAACAGAACATGCATGTGTAGATATCAGTATGTCTACGTTAAAATGCATACACTCCAGCTCAAAAGCCAAAAATCCAAGGAAAATGAAAAACCTATTCCTGGCTTCATCTGTGGATTCTGGTCTTCAGTTTCCTCTTGTCATCCTGGAAAAACAAACCGCAGAAATGTCAATATTTCATTGAACAAACTTTAAATCAAATAAAGTAAATAATTCCATCATTACTAGTGTTACCCTTTTTATTATCAGCATCATTATGACACTTATTGTCTTTAATGATCAAGATGTTCGTGATGATGTTGTTGTTGTAGTTGTTGTTGTTGTTATTCTCATTATTATTCTCATTTTCAGTACTGCCATTATTGTTTTTACTATTTTTGTTGTTGTTGTTATTATCACTTTATTGTGTTTATCTCACTTCTTTTAATTCCTTTTTATAAAGCCAATACTTTTATGTTTTATTTATCTTCTTCGAAAACTGTACAGGCATTTCTCTTTACCATTCAGGTGATGTCTTGCTCCTGCAGCATTCTTTCACCTTCTTCTCCTATGGGACCTACGGATTATAAAGCAGAACATGCATGTGTAGACATCAGTATTAAGAGTCTGATGTCTACGTTAAAATGCATACATGCCCATCCAAATGCCGGAAACCCCGAAAAAATGAAAAACCCATTCCTGTCTTCAGCTGTGTATTCCTGTCTTCATCTTCCTCTTGTCATCCTGTGAAAACAAATCTAAACATATCAGTATTTCATTTAACAAACATTAAAACAAATACAACATTAATTCCATCATTACTAGTATTACTATTATTGTTATAATCATACAATAGCTCCTACATTCTCTTTGATGATGATCTTTTTAATTAACTTTAACACTGTCATTATCACTACTATCACTATTAATATTATTTCTATTAATATTATTACTATTCATTTGTTTCATTTTATTTTAATAACTTTCTATAAAGAAAATACTTTTATTTTTCACTTTTCATTAATTTCATCTTCACCAAATTTACAGGTATTTCCCTTTACCATTTAGGTGATGTCCTACTCATGCACCATTCTTTTGCAGAAGATGCATGTGTAGATTTTCCTCTTCATTTTCCTCTTCTCATCCTGAGAAAACAAACCGTAGAAATGTCAGTATTTCATTTAACAAACTTTAAAACAAATACAAAATTAATTCCATCATTACTAGTGTTACAATAATTACTATCATCATCATTTCAATTCTTATTATTCATTTTTGTGTTCAGAATGTATGTTGTTACTGCAGCGAGGACTAACTCTCTGTCTTTCGTGGTTGGTTCCAAGATTTTTTAGAGCGTCAACTCAATTTTTTGTTCCTCCAATGTACTGTGTTGTGTTTCGTGGTTTCGGAGAGTCCACAGCTGCAGCTGGGTGATATGGTGTTGTGATATTTGTATCGGATTGGATTTAAGTTGGTCAAGTAACCAATTCTTACTTTGGTGAGATTGTTGTTGTGTAGTTAGTTGGCGAATGTGATTGTTGGTGTTTTGGTGAGTGGTTTGATGTTCAAGTGCCATTTGTTTTTGGTGTTGTTCCATTCGTTTTGCCACTGTTTGTCGTAATGTTTGGCTGCGATGATGAGAATTTCGTTTGTTCCGAAGTGTATGTCGGTGCAGATATCTTCGTCTTTGATTGTGACTGACTCTTTGGCGTAATGATCGGCAAGTTCGTTGCCGATGATGCCGACATGTGCTGGGAGCCACTCCATGCTTAATTGTTTCGTGTAGATGTTGTATTCTGCTGAGTAGGTCTGGACTGCTGGAATGTCCGGATTGTATGGAGGTGACGGAACTTAGCCTGTCCGAGAATATCACTGTGTGTTTGTTGTTGTGTTTCACCTACAGCATGACTCTGATGATGGCGACCAATTCGGCCGTATATACCGAAAGGTGATTTCTGATACGGCCGAATTGTATGCATGTGGGTTTGTTTGTGTGATCTTCGGCTATGAAGGCGAATCCTACTCTCCCGTTGTCTGTTCCTAATAAAAAATCTCAATGTTTTGTACTTCCTTCGGTCAAATAGCACTGCTAACAAAACAAAGAAAACGTGTTTCCTGAATTACTACAAGAGTTGGCGTTATTTGATTGGTCAATTCTCCACAATGCTCCAAGGAAGAAGCCCACGTTACAAGTGGGGAAATATATCGGATTGTCCGTTCTGTGTGATTTCTTAAAATATTTCAAAGCATATTTTAAATTCGACATTTTCTGTATTAATAATAATAATAATAATATACATGACATTATTATTATTATTATTATTATTATTATTATTATTATTATTATCCCAGTTAATTTTATGCAAATATTCGTTTGCTAACTAAAAGATTACCTTTATTCTAAAGTAAATAGTTTAATTTAACTGAAAGTGTTATTTCAGTCTATGACAATTTTAATTTTCCAAACACATATTTCATAACTGGAGTAATTGTGATATTCTCGTACTATCGCAGAAACTGTACAAAGAGATAAGAAGGCATTACAGCAGCAGCTGTCAAATGTATTTTTTTAAATTATTATTCTTGCTCTTTAATGAGTAAAATAATAATATTCGCCTAAAGAAATGAATTTTATTCAGTTAAGTACAAACTTTTCACAGAGTCACTCGAATATTTAAAATAATTATAGTAGGGCACGATTCACAAAACATTTGTTACATACGTCATGGAAGAATTTACGAAATAAAACAGGAAATCATGGCGGCGTTTGGGGTACATTTTGGCACATGTTCTGCTTGTTTGGCTGTTTACAGGGTAACTGATTGTTTAATCTGCATGTTTCATATACGGGGGAACAGTTTATTTTGTCTCGAATATGAATTTCATTGTGGCCACCACCACTTTTAAAAGTATGCATTACCACTGTCAGTAACTTGAGAAATGTAAATTATACTATAGTAGCGTGCATTCTATTTTCGAGCAACTCTTTTTGTCATTCGAGTTTCTGCTTCGTCATTATTTTTTACATATTTTCCAAAAGAACAGATGTCACGACGTAGTAAACATATTTTGTTTCATCTTCGTATTAGTTTCTTGAAATGTGATGTTTGGTAAATCAAATTACGGAGAATGAACAATCAGGTTTTTTGTTTATTGTATGACTATGAGTTAATAATTAATAAATTATGTAGTATAATATTCCAGTTTAATGCAGTTTACATAATCATGATAATGTGTCCTTTCTGATAAAGATACTGGTTATGAAGAAAGTTCGTATCAAGTTAGATTTCTTTTAATTTTTTAATTTTTTTATTTATTTATTTATTTATTTATTTATTTATTTATTTATTATTATTTTGTTTGTTTGTTTTGAGACCAGTATAAATTAACGCTAATTATGGTTATTAATTAATCTGTAAATATACTGATAGCAAAATTCTTGAAAAAGTTTTGTCTTAAATAATTATCTTTTTGTATGCTGGGTTATGGAGTTTTTGGGACATACAGTGATAAATAATTAAAGCACAAGGAACCTTTGAGATAATTAGTGCAATTAATTAATAAAATTTCATAAGTTTTGGTTTTAAAGTATATAATAGTAAAGGATATAAAGTGTTTATATTACCAAATGACTGAAATGAATCACAGGATTTCCATAGATTGTGAAGGGAAAATACCAGCAAATTGTATTCAGATAAAAATTTGTATCTTCTTTTATCAATTTATCATTGCATTAAAAAGATATTGATATTATTTTAATTTGCAATTTTTTTTTATAGTTTTTTTGTTCTTTCTGAAGATAAACTATAACATTATTGGAAAATAATAATTTGCAAAAGTTTGTCACATACCTTCTTTGTAAAGTAAGACTATAGAATGCTTATTGTTTTATTTCTGATCAGGATGGGAAGACTGATGTTGTTGCAAATGATTTAGGTGATAGAGTTACTCCCTGTGTTGTTGCTTTCACAGATCATGATCAGGTAATTACTATATTCTTTTATCAGTTAAACACATAGCTGATGTAGTTATATAAGTTATGTTATTCTTATGTGTAAAGATATTTTTCTGACTATTTGGTACATTAAATATACAATGAACATAAAATTGAAAGTGCCTGAATGTATTGAATGTGCCTGATGTATTTTTGTCATTCCGTGTTACTGTTTTATTTTGTTTCATGTAAAATAAATTTGTAATGGCAGTTTTAACATAAAATATAAAATTATTCAAAACAGATTAACAATGCAAGAGATTTCCAAGACTTATTAAGAGGTTTATTTCTCAGAAAAAAAAAAATAATAATAATAATAATTAATAAACAAAAGTAATGACAAATATGCCTTCATGCATCATCACAAACTTTTTAATTTATTGTTATAGTTTTATTACAAAAAACAGACTTTCAGAAACAAAAAAATTACTTTGTAATAAACAATATATATTAAGTATGCTTAAAAATATTTTAAATACATGTCACATTGTTACTTTTTTTAAATGTTTTTATTTTAGTCTGTTGGTGCTGCTGCAAAGCAAGGTGTGATTCGAAATGCCAATAACACAATATGCTATGTAAAGCGCCTTTTAGGACACCCATACTCCAGCACTGTCGTACAGGATGTCATTGCAAAATCCCCAGTCTCGGTAATGTACATATTAAAATTGTAATACTAAGTTTTAGACTATTCTGAGCAGAATACCTATTTGGGCATTGTTTGGGATTATTCCATTATATAACAGGGGTTTCAGCATTGCTGTCATCAATTTTCTGCATCATTGATAATGTACTTCTGTTATGAAATAAAATATCATAAGACATTATTGAACTTGTATATATATATATATATATATATATATATATAAAAGAAGAAATTTTTAGTTTTATTTAAAAAAAATTAGGTAATAATATTTATTTATTAATTGCCACCCTTAAGAATGATGTACTCTTCCAGAACAGTATCAAGGTCAAAGGTCACACTCAAGAAAATTGTTTCATACATTTCTACTTTCTCATTTCATATAATTATGATTTTCAAAAAATATATATATTTTTTTTAATTTATAATTATTAATTTATTTGTTTGTTTTTTTTAATTTTCCTTGTTTTAAATTTTTTTTAATTTTGCATTGATGCTTGCAAAGGAAGAGGTTATAAATTTTAGAAACACAGCAAGTTTCATGTATCCATATTTTCATTATCAACACTGTTTGCATGAAGTGAACTAATTGAATGAAACAAAGTTGGCCAGATGCCAAGGTATATGATGAGATGTTCATGAAATGACTGAATTTTCATGACATAATATAGTTTCTTACTTGTTTCAAACTGACTGAGCATAGTTATGATATGATCCTGTTTTAGAATTTCTCTTGCAGCAGTATCTCTTGGTAAAAACACATCCCAAAAGCTAGCATCATTTGTAGGCTTTGTGATGATTTTTACCACAATTTTACTTGTTTCTTTTGTTTCATTTGCATTGCTACATTTGTAGAGTTTGCTATACTGACCCTTGCCCATGTACTCCCCCATCAGGTAGCCTTTGGAAGCAAGAAAATCGTCGTCAGTCTCAAACTCACTTTCAGTATCAACAGGATTTATTGTTGCTGATCTGTTTGAAGGAACAGCAGCATTGCCCTCAGGCATTTCTGGTGTCTCCATCATACAGAAACTTTTACATGGAAGAAAATTTCAGTTTTATAGTCTCCGATATGTTGTCATGACAACCCAGTAAAGTCTATTTCATTCCAAAGGATGGATTGGTTGAGGTATATTTCAGAATATTGCCCTGTTTAAGTTGTCAATTTTTATTATTATTATTATTATTATTATTATTATTACTGTTTTGATATTATCAGATTTGTTTTGATTATTCAGATGTTCTGATACTATTTCAACATGTTTAGCAAATATTGTTTAAAATTCAGCTTTTTCTATCAAACCTGAAATTAAGAAAGAACCTATTGTTTTTGTTTTAACTGTTCTGGAACATTCCATTTTTATTTTAGGAAACCTGTATTTTTTTTTTTTTTTTTTCCAATCTTTTCCATTTACCGTAGATGAACTTTATAACAAATTATAATTCAACAGCTAAACAATATTCAAAACTGTCATAATTTGCAGTTTACATAAAAATAAATTAGTAGCAAATTTAATTTTTTATTTAACTTAACTCTGTATCCCAGTTTTCTGGTACTGGTTTATGTTACAGTGTTGTCATAGTAACTCAAGATCTCTGATGTTAGAAGGTTGCATTATTATACAGTTAGGTCACATTACCTGCCACACTATATCATGTGTTTACTCTTCTTTGCTTTTCCTGCTTCAGTTAATTTAAAAAAGGGTTAAACATCAAGGATTGTAGATTTGAATATTTAACAAAAGGTTACACCTTCAAGTAGTTATTTACTGAAAACGTCCAATAATGGCTATCTTTATTTGTTTTCATCTATAGATTTTCACAGAATTCACTACCTGAAATATATTTGTTTTAGGATATTTTGTTAAAGCATTTGGGTGGATAGATTACAAAGTCAATCCATCTGGATGCATTTATTGCATTATTTCCCTTTGTGTTGCACAATGATAATATTTTGATTCAGACTAGTAGCAGTTAATATGCAAATAAGCAGAAATTCATTAACTGTAAATTATTCTAATCTTTCATTAATTTTTGGACTAATTATTAAGAACACTCGTTTTGTTTCAGTAGTTTGTATACATTTCTTATTTGTTGTGGTATTTATAGACTGTTTAATTGTATTAGTTGGTATGAGTATGCAGCTGCTTAAACCATTTAAATGCATGTATGCACATTAGACATTATGAAGCTGTTTTATACATTTTTTTTTTTTTTTTAAATTCAAAAATAATCTGATTGACAGCAGATTATATTTGTAATACCATAGTAAACCAAAATTGTTTTTATTAACAGATTGTTCAAAAAGATGGGCTGCCAGTATATGAAGTTAGTCACCTGGGAAAAACCAAACAGGTGTCTCTAACCTCTGTTGCAGAAGCAATTTACAGAAAAATGTTAGGTGAGATATCTTTTTTATTTCTGTTTTTATATTTTACTTTATAAAATAATTACCAACTGATAATTTACAATTTGTATTTGAAGTTGAAAAAAAAAAAAATTATATTAAGTTTTGGTATCTTAGAAGTTAGCAGTTGATTTGTGATTTTATTATTATTATTATTATTTTTGTAATTTTAAACACAGTTTTATTAATTACACCATAATTACTGAGTACATTTTTTCATTTTATTTGATTATATATTGTAGTCAAAATAAATAAAAATAATTTTGTGTACATATGAATATATAGTTTGATACTTATCAACATACTGTAATGTCTGTTTCAAAAGGAAGTACAGTTTTACTCCATCACTTTTATATTTAATCTTTTACAATGTTTAATGACAATCAAATGGATTTTTGCAGAAACTGCTCAGAGTCATGGAGGAAGAGGCATACAAGATGCTGTACTCACTGTGCCTGTCAGTTTCACACCTGAACAAAGAAATGCTATTAGGTATTATATATTAGCTTTCTACTTTGAATTAATATTTGTTACCTGATATCTTATTTCAAATTTTAACATAAAACTTCCCTAAACATATTACATAAAACTATTAGAGGAATATATATATAATTATCTTTCTTTTCATGAAAAGAATAATTTCTTTACTTTCTGATGGCCATGGAAAGTTTTCTGATGGAGTCACAGGGAAATCACTGAGTGCATTAAAAGACAACAACTGATGTAGCATCAATTTTCTAATTATAAAGCTGATGTAAACCTTATACCCTCAATTTAACTTTCTCAATACAAATGAAAAAATTAACTTTGATAGTGATCTACTAAGCAAGTGAATGGCAATCAGATATAGAGGAAACTGAACAACAAACATGCATTATGAAATGTACCCTGAAAATAACAGAATGTATTTTTTGTTTGATAAACTTGTTTTAGCTACTTCAAGGGAGGTGATTTGTGATTTGTTGTGTTGTGGATTTTAGCCTACATTGCAGTTTATTCTAGTGAATAATTGCAAGTGTTTTCATAAAACCTTTTCTTGTGTATAAAAATAAAGATAAAATATCAAATGAAGGAAATGAATTACAAAAAGTTTTTTGGTGAGGACCAGATAAAATGGCACGTGTTGAAAATTGTCACATGTCTATCAAATTTGCCATCTGAGGTAACTGGATAATCCTAAAGAACTTGTTAATGATTTTGATAAATAGAAACTGAAAAGCATATTGCTTTGTTTGAATAGCTGGTGAACCGAACTACATCCTAACCTTATTCCCAAGTCAACAACCCATACAGTGTTTGTGGTTTGGAAATAGTAATCTCTAAAATCAGATTTCAGCAGTATCTATATGTTAAATGCTTGAAGTGTATAAAATTGAGAAAAATATATTTTCTTAAGAACATTTTTTTTAAATTTGTGGGGTTTTTTGTTGTTTTTTTACTGAAAAATTGCAGTGAATAAGATAGAAACAATTTTTTTTTGTAAATGAAGATTTTCTGTCAGTGTTTTTCAATTTTAAAATTACCAATAAAACTGTTTTCCAGTATTGCCGCAGAAAAGGCAGGATTCAACATTTTAAGAGTTGTGAGTGAAGCAGCAGCAGCTGTCCTGGCTTATGATCTTGGTCAGTTACACCATGAAGAAAATAGGTAGGACAGAATATAATTAGTGTATTTGCACTTCAGTATTTGTTTTTTTTTGCTGTTGTGTTTGTTTTTTTCATCAGTCCAACTTAAACAAATTGTAAACCTTATAATAAAAAATAAATAGTGTCTTTCACTATCAAATCAAAATGTGTTATAAATTTTTTTTTTTTTTTTTTTTTTTACTTCACTTTAATGTCTTTCAAGATAAAATTTATCCACATCTGATGATCTTGGAGTAACTTAACTTTTGAAAATAACTCTGATATTAAGTTATATAATATAGACAAGCAGACACTTGCCTGGCATAAATATTTGGCTTTTCCATGAATGTTGCAGATAGGGCATCATTAAAATTGTACCCTGTATCATAATAAAAATATAATGGCCTGTGGACCAGTAGAATGTCTGATATTTAGTGTACAGTTGGAAAGTGTTTTGTACTTTTGTACCAATAAATAAATTAAATATTGGATTTGATACAGCTGTTTCTGACTATTGGTGGTGGTTGCTTAAAATATTGGATTGATGTACTTAATAATAAATTTAATATGACATTAATATTTGTTTATGTTTTTAGCTCTCAGTTAAAATAATACAAAATGAACTTTTTCCTTTTCTCTGTTCACTTCCATAAAATTATGAATATTTGGTCTTGACACTTATACCTGATGTTAATGTGTTTTATAATCAAATTAAGAAGATATCTCTAATGTTTAATAAATAAACCCATTAAAATGTTTTTAATTGTTTCATTTTATTCCCAGCTGTCACTAAATACTAAACTGTCAAATTTTTAATACATTTTTTTATTTCTTTTGGCTTCACCAATGAATCTTAATAATTATTTATAAATTTTTTGTATAAATCAGCTTCAAAAGTTTATGTCTAGAGAAGCTGCCATAAATTTACACAAATCTATTGTATGAATTTTAAAATTTCCCCTCAGTTTATTTCATTTTTTATTCGCTGAATTAATGTTAATGCTATATTTAGCATTGTTCTAGTATATCGGTTTGGAGGAACATCAACAGAGGCAACTGTTATTAAAGTTGAAAATGGACTGTATCGGGTTTGTGCTTCTTACACTGACACAGATTTTGGAGCTGATGAATACACACAAGTTCTTTGTGACTATCTGGTTACAGAATTTAAAAGGTAATTTCCTCCTTATTAAAATAAAATTGTGTTTGTTGCTATTTTAATACAAAATATTAAAACAGTTATAGTAGCAGTTTCTGTAATAAATGTTGGAGATTAATGAAGCAAATCATAATATTTAATTATTTCATAACTAATTAAATTTTGTTGTTAATAATTGTTAAATAATATTACAATCTAAGATAGTGAAGATATTTGTATTAGGTCTGTTCAACCAGTTTATATGGGCAGTTTCCCATTTTCCAGGTCTAAAAATATCTTTCCACACTTAGTAAACTGTTTTGGTAATTTTTTACAGTATGCACATAAAAAAAAAAAAAAAAACAACAATAACAACAATACCAACTTAAAACTACTATTATTCTAAGATACCTAAACGCATATTTCCATACATAGTAACTGTTTTGGTTATTTTGATTTTGCAATTTCTCATTCTCTGTTTTGCACAACATGCAAATTGTTGTTTAAAAAAAAAATTAAAACAATTGTCTGTTAACTAATGACAGAAGAAACATCATACTGAGTAAGTAGTTTTGTTATTTTTGCAGACAGTTCCGGTGTGATGTAAGAGAGAACAAACGTGCTATGATAAAGCTGTGGTTGGGAGCAGAGGTGTGTAAACACACACTTTCTAATCTTGGCAATGCTCAGTGTGCCATTGACTCTCTACATGAAGGCATTGACTTCCATCTGACAGTGTCCAGGTTCTTTGATACTCCATATTTTATACCATGTAACATGTAGCTTTTTGTACCCAGATATTGCATGAAAAAGTGAATAAATTTATACTTCGTACATTACAATGTTAACACATTTTAAAATGGCTGATGTAATGTTTTCTGTTTTTACTGTGTTAAGTTTTCACTTTTAGTTGTCAGTATTAAACCAAAACAAATTGTCATAAGTTGGCATATGTTGAAAGATAAAGTGAATTATAAATGAAATATGATTATGAATTCACACCTAATTGAAACTTTTAATTCTACAATATATATATATTTTTAATTTTTATTTAAAGAGCTAGATTTGAAAGTCTCTGCAGTGGTCTTCTACAGAAAAACATTCAGATCATGGAACAATGTCTCAGTGAAACAGGCATTCAGAAAGATGAAGTTAATAAGGTTTGTATTTTAAAAGGCATTTGCATACAAGATGATATTCAATAACAGTTTGTTAAAGATGTTTGGACAATTGGACTTTCAAATTCATTAACCAGTGGCTATTATCACAAAATAATTAGTATTTGAAATTAAGTAATGAAAAAAATAATACAGTAGAAAATTTCATACACTGAGCACCAGTCCTATTGCTGAAAAAGTAATTAGAAAAATTGAACATTTATAAAGTTTCTACACAAGGAAAACATATTAAACATGAATTACATGCTATGAAAACCCATGAGCTGCATTTAAAATATAGAAAAGGAGTTTTATCTTATTTTTTGTTTGTTGAAATTGATACAAATGAACAGAAAACATTATCAGTAATGTTTTTGATAATTGTATCTTAAATGATTCTAGTTTATAAAATTTCTGCTTAAATCAGTTAAAACTGGTTGCCCTATTTACATCATTATAAACATATTAAGTGAATGTTATATATTTGTGTTACTAAAGGTAATACTGTGTGGAGGAGGCAGCAAGGTTCCAATCCTACAGAAAGCAATATCAGATTTCCTGCCAGGAGGAGAACTACTGAAAACTATACCAGCTGATGAGGTGATAGCAATTGGTGCTGCAAAAGAGGTTTGTTTAAATATATGTCAGTTAGGCTAGATTTATGATCCATCAGTTCAAAAGAAATTTGTTTAATATTATGTGTCATTCATGAATAAAAAATACTTTAACATGCACTTTAGAATTCATCCCTAGATTTTTCTCTGGTTTGTTAAGTATTTGCTATTTGCATCTGGTTTTTGTTGGGAGTAGGTTTTTTCAATCTGTAACAGTCGTTTTATGTGTGTGTGTATGTATGTATGTATATACTTTCAGTTTATTTTCATTATTTTTATTTTTATTTTTATTTTTATTATTATTTTTATTACTGTTTTTCTTTTGGTCTTTGCAATTTTAGGCTGCTATATTAGTTGGCAAAGATATTCAGGATCTTCAAGAGCATGAAAATTATCTGGAAGTTAAATGTCTGTCTAAAGCTATTTATGTCAAGGTATTGTATATAGCATCCTGTTTAGATTGCTGATATGTATGAAAACACTGTGAATAATAAATTGTATATCATAAATGGAATTAAATCTATTTTAATATATCAGAAATAATGTTTTAATCAATAATTCATATTTTGTTTGTGTGTGTGTGTCCTCTTTGTGTTTGCCATTTATAAATAATTTAATAAAATCAATATACAGTATTGACTTTCAGCAATGGATTTCTTCTCTCTTCATTATGTTTGATTATTTTCAGTGTAGCATTACTTTACTTTTATTTATTTATTTATTTAAAGATTACTAGTGATTCAAACATGGAATTATCCCTTGCTGTTCCCAAGCATAGTTTAATTCCATCACGTAAACAACACACATACACTTTAGCTGATGATCAGAATGCTTTCTGCTTAGAGGTTTATGAAGCAGAAGATCCACCTTCTTTAGAAACAGCAACTTTGTTAGCAAAGGTATGTTTGTTTTTGTGTTTTTTTTATTATTGTTGTTGTTATTATTATAAATCAGATAATAAAATTAATACTTGTTTTCATTTTGTGTGACCTAATACTTTATTTGTTTTGTTTTGTTTCAGATTGTGATGCGTGATTTACCAACACCAAGCAGTGTTCAAACAACCTTTCATCTTAGAAGGTAAAATATGTCAAATCTATAGATCATTAAAAAAATAATGAAATTTAAATTTCTAATTAAATGTAGATTATTTTTGTTCTTTTATGATTATTTTTTTAAATCTAGGTATAATAACCCTTTACCTGAATAAGGAAGCATTGACCAGTTTCTCAATTTGAGATTTTGAAAATTTATTTCCTTTGGTCTAAGAAAACACCAAATGCAGTTTATCTTTTAAAAATATTTTAATACCTAAGTATTCAGCACACACATTATTTTGATAAATAATTAATCATTTTTAAAAAGAAAACTTGCTGTATACTTTTAATAACTTTGTAATTAAGGTTAATTTAAACACAGTGTTCTGTTATCAGTAAAATATAGCTGTGTGTGTCTAACTATTTTGCCTTAAGAATATAACAGGAACTGATATTTTATGTTGAATAAAACAAAACGAAACATTGGATAACTTTTTTAATTCTGATATTTCAGAGAATGTAACTTACATGTCACCTGCCAGGAACTGTCATCTAACAAAGAAGAAAGTGTCACCATTGGCATCAGCTGACAATAATTTGAAATAGGAATTTACCACATTTAAGAAGAAAAACAAAAAGTAAATTCTAGGTCACAAAGTTTATCATTTATTTACCATCTAATTTGGAAAAATTAAAAACCACTGCAGCAAAAAAAAAAAATGTTGTGTTAGATTGAAATTGTTGTTCAAGGAATATTTTAGTTAACTTTCAGTAATAAAAATAAAATGTGTATTAAAATTATAAAATTAAAAAGAATAAAGTATTATAAATGTTTTTGTTTATTTATTATCCCAACATCATTATTTTTATTATTAAAACCATTAAGAAGCCATACTTGACTACATCTGTTTAATTTTTATTAAGGCAGCAAAAATATTTAGAGTATTGGTAACTTTTATAAAATTATTATTTGTTTTAGTGGACATGTATTTTTCATTAACAAAATTTGTACCATGTTTTTACACATGTTGTTACAATTTATTTTTTTCATTCTGGAATTAATTAACTAATGTTTCAATAAAATATATTTGTTCAGAAACATGTATTGTTTTTCTTGCTTTGAATACTTGAAAACAGCTAAAAACTTAAATATCTCAGTGTAAAAAAGAAAAACAATGAATGTCAGTAACATTCTTTTTTGTTTTATTTTTTCTCTCTTTTATCATCACTGTTTTATTATTATTTACATATACTTACATTTTATAGCTTTCCTTGTGTAGCTTCATTTTTAATTTTGTCTTTGGTAGTAATTATTACTATTATTATTATTATTAATTACTGAAGTAGTACTACAAAACTTAACTGTATTTCCTGGTTTTAAACTGAAATAGCTTATTTGGATATAAAGCATTTTATAATTATTATTACTTGCATCATGTATTTGGTTTTTAAAATGTAAAATGTTTAATAATATTTCAAATCTAATAATGTCCAAATCTAATTAAAACAGGTTTACTTCTAAAAATCAAGCACACTTGGGATAAAAATATAATTATAGAAATAAAGTGTACCTTCCGAAATGTATTTCTTATATACATTTTGAACACCTTTGTGGACACCTTTTTAATAATTGGAAATTGTTTACACTTGGATGTTGTCACTGTAAAGGTATAGAAGAGAATGACTATGAATACATACACACAATCACTGCATATCATTTTGCTTTGGTGTATTGACAATGGTTGAGTGAACATTTTAAGTTTTTAAACCAACAAATTTTATTTCTTCTTTTTTTTTGCGCCCTTCTAAATATGATGACAAGCTGTTCTTTTTCATTTATTTAGCAGAGATATTTTGTATGTATGAATTAGGAAAGTGGAAAGTGGTGGCTTTGGTAAACCACAGATGGAACACTGGGTGTGATGGGAAATCACTGATAGAAAATTGTAAATCAAGTAATCCATTTTGTATCAGCTGTCAAAACAGTAAGCCACTTATTTTAGAACATATTTTTAAATAAATACACATGAGTTTGTTATAGGAAAATATTTTTCTTTCCTATTTTTATTAAATTTTTGTTTTGTTATTTGTGTTGTTACTACTACTACTACTATTATTATTATTATTATTATATGGTGTGCACCCTCACCTAGCCAACAGACACAATAAATAAATAAATAAATAAAAAATGTTTTTCACTTTGGCTGAACTTTTTATAATAATCAGTTTAGGGATAGGTGAACTGATATCGCTGTTTAGAACTTTTGATTGGATGGTAGTAAAGGTTAAGACAATGGGCCTCTATTTGCTATAGCTTGAAATGTAATTAGCGAAGCTGCTTAATTAAATCTCCATAGAGACCTGAACATTGGCTTGGCCTGAGAGTTGTTTGTCACCTTGTGACATCGTTCATTTTCAGAATGACAGTTGAACTGATAAGACAGTTTTACCAGGTAGTCAATTTTAATAAAAAATACATTAAATTTTTATTTTTATTTTTTTTTTATTTAAGATGAAAAATATGAAAACATTCATAACTGTAGGTAAGTACACTTTGCCATTAATTACAATTAATTAAATGTTGTGCTTTGCTAATAATCATACTTTTTAATTTTGTTTGTCCATAGGAATTCCTAAAAAATATATTTAATTCTTTATAATTCAGGAAGATTGGCATATTATATTATTACTTTAGATCTTTTCCCTTTTCAGTATCAATGTTATTATTTTTTCAATATTACAAGATGGACAGCAGTTTTTGATTTGGAAATATTGTCTCAATTTCAAGTAATTGGCCATTTTTTATTTTGATATTTTATCTTCAGTTTTTCTTAATTTTAGTTTAAACAAAGTAATTACTGAGTTTTGAAAAATTGACTAGTGAATGATACTGTATCCTAAAATATCAGTTGATCGCCCTAAAGATTTTTATAGTGTAATTATAATCTAGTTTTGGCATTTTGTGGTGTGCAGCATAACTTTGATTTAAACTTTACTTGTATAGCTGAAAACATTTCAAGCTGTATTTATTTACTTCAAATGGACATTTTATCACTAATTTTTTTACTTATGTTTTTAGCTTCTGAGCTGCAAAATGAAAAAATGACTGATAAAAACTTCTGGAAATGCAGGTTTAACACTGTACAGTCTGTCGTGAGTAAGTCACGTAACAACATATGATTTCTCTTTTTTATTATATTAAAATCCAACATTTTTTTTTCAAGCTGAACTATGATAATATGGTTAACATTATTATAAAATAAATTAAAATTAATAATTACTGGGTAATTGAATAAAGTCAGTAATATTTAAACAAGGATTTGTACCATGTGATTAAAATATTTTTTAAACATTTCTTGTTCTGCTTCTATTTCATTTTAAAGAACATCAAAAACTGCTTTTATTTAATTTCTACTTATAATTATTTGTTGTGATTTCTTAATAATAAGTTAAACTTAGTAACAAGAATATTTTTCTTTTGCTAGTTATTTTGTGGATTGAAGACAGTCATTTGAAAGCCATCAACAAAAAAGAATGCATTTCGACAGAGAATGCAGGAATGAAATGTGGAAGAAAAAAGACATTATCAAAACTGCAATGATTTGAGATTAACTGATACATTTCTGTATGGTCTCTATAAGTGAACATATATTTTTATTAGACCAGTAATTTGTTGTATAATATTAGTAATGATGTAGCAGCTTTACTTTTTGTTTACTATTCTTCTGAGACCTCAGAATCCCACTTGAATTTCCATAGGTGAATATGTGGAATCATGTTTTTAATTCTATTCATGGTTTTTAATCTCTGGAAATCCTAAAAATATTTTTCCTATTTTATCCTTTTTATTATTATTATTATTATTATTATTATTATTATTTTGACAATGTATTCAGTTTATCATACATCAAGTTAAATTTTTTCACCCATCCACCAGCCTGAAGAATATTTTTTCAGGTGGGTTTTGCTTAATTTTACTACAATATAATAATAATTATTGATATAAAGGAAGACTGTCAGTTAATGTACAGCTTACAAGTTACTAAAAGTTAATTTGTGAATCTGCACAAGTTCTCTTTTAAACAGTTAGTGCTTTTTTAAACACCGCTGTTTGTTTTACTCAAATACAACTGTTCAGTTCCACATTAATCAAAGGTCATGATTTTTGCTGTTCTGATTACAGTAAAATATCCTAGCAGATCAGTTAAACTATTAATTTCAGACAAGCGTTGTATTTATTTCCTGGACTACATATATAACAAATGTAGTAAGTATAGTGGTATATTAATAATAACACCTCCCAATTTACAGAAACATAAATAGAGAATTAATATTAAAGTAGTTTTAAAATAATGGACTTCATAGCAATTGTGTTACATGTAACATTTGTTAATTACAGTATTAAAAGTTCACGTATTTGTCATAAATATTGTTTTAATCGCAAAAACACAAATGGATATTATTATTTTTTTTTTATTTATTTAAAACAAATATTCTCCCTTTTAATTTTAACTATATATCACCTGTCTGTTCTTTGTGTATGCTCACACTGTTTTTCTGATAAGTTAGTGTGTCAGAATGCACACTGATCTAAGAGTTCCTTGCCCTTGATGATACCCTGGCTTGTCGGTTATTTGACATTTAGGAACCTCTATTACAAGTTTAATATTTTTTAGGGGTCTTGCATAGGAATAATTTGTATTTAATTCCCATATCATTTTTATCTGACTGACCTAAATCTTCAGGAATGTTTTTCTTGTAAAGATCCTCATATGTTTTTCAGTTATTATATTTGCTGATAAATGGTCAGTTTTAACATGTACTATACACTGAATTACAACAGGGTTGTGTTTATTATTAGTTAACTATTTGCTTTTAGACATGTTTACTGGTTCGAGTACAACATGAAATGTGACAGGTTGAATATCCCTTTTTATGCAACAAGTTTTGTTTTTCATTGGGCCAATACACTCTACCATATCAGCTTTATATAAGAATATGTGACATTGTTTACAGGAATAAAAATATTATTTGCTGTTAAATTTTAAGACTAGCTCGTGGAAAAAAAAGAATTGAAATAATAATAACAAATATTTTTTTAAGAATTTAACCATTCAGAAACTTCATGTTTACATGGCAGATTTCTAGAATAAATGAAGTCATCTTCATTTTTGTGTGGCACATTTGTAGAATATTCAGATATCTTAATATTTGTCTGGCATGTTTACATAACAATTCTGATATCTTCGTGTGTATGGCAGATTTGTAGAATAATTCAGATATCTTCATGTTTGTGTAGCAAATTTGGAGAATATTTTTTAATCATAAAGATTATAAATCCCCTTGATCAAAGTAATAAAATACTTGATATAAGAGAAACTCACTAGGTTTCAGAATTTCTAGCCAAACATAGGGAATATTCAGTTTAATCACTGTAAAACATTGGTCAGTTTGTGAACGTGATTTATCTGGCAAAAGTAATAAAAGAAGAATAAATGAGAACAGTAAGTGCAGAAGTTTCATTAATTAGTCAGGCAGTAAGGACTGCATGTGACATGGTGCAAAGGCACAAAACTGTAAAAATCTGCTTTGTGCTCACTGTACTAGAAATACCATGCATTGCGATAACAGCCAGATCAGCTAGTCTATCTGTTGTCATGGTAGTATGAAGCCATGTGTGTATTTGTCTGAGGCAGGCAAAAGAGCTCTCTGCCTCTGTACAGTAAGAAACTTCAGAAGCTCTCTCATCACTTGCAACAATTCTTCTGTCTCAAAAGTCTGCTCTTAAATGCTGATGGAATAGGCATCTAATACAGAACCTTTCCAGTATCCATACTATTATCAAGTTAAATTTTCAGGAATCCAAAGTAAACTTCCGTAAGTCTACCCAGATGTGTCGGAGGCCATTTACTTCAGCCTTTGTTGAAGAATCCCACTTCCACAATGGCTTGTTTGGATACATAGAATTTCATTAGATGAAGCTTCGTATATCTCATTCGGGGTTATTACAATAAACTCATATAAGTCATAGACTCAACTCTATGATAGAGTATATGTTTTGCATGTATTCTTCAACTTGGGTTTCTTTTAATTTGGGGCCAAGTTCTCAATGATCTTTTCAAAGAATGTTTGTCACTTTGGAGAATTGTTGAAGAAAATGAATAATTCTCAACAAGAATCCATCATGTTTGCAATTTATGCAATTTTGCATGCATGACAGATAACCAAATTGAGTGGATGCGAACAACAACCTGATACTCTGCACTAGTGATGCCCAGAACATTGTTAGACAATGTGTGCTGTTGTTGTAGTGGTAAAACATTAAGGATACCCATATTTATTGTTATCAGACATTGACTACATGTCTGCTGTTGTTGTAGTGGTAAAACACTAGTGATAACCATATTTATTGTTGTCAGACATTGACTACATATCTGCAGTTGTTGTAGTGGTAAGATACTAGGGATACTCATATTTATTGTTGTCAGACATCGACTACATGTCTGTTGTTGTTGTAGTGTTAAAACACTAGGGATACCCATATTTATTGTTGTCAGACATTGACTACATGTCTGTTGCTGTTGTAGTGTTAAAACACTAGGGATACCCATATTTATTGTTGTCAGACATTGACTACATGTCTGTTGCTGTTGTAGTGTTAAAACACTAGGGATACCCATATTTATTGTTGTCAGATATTGACTACATGTCTGTTGCTGTTGTAGTGTTAAAACACTAGGGATACTCATATTTATTGTTGTCAGACATCCTCTGCATGTCTGCTATTGTTGTAGTGTTAAAACACTAGGGATACCCATATTTATTGTTGTCAGATATTGACTACATGTCTGTTGCTGTTGTAGTGTTAAAACACTAGGGATACCCATATTTATTGTTGTCAGATATTGACTACATGTCTGTTGCTGTTGTAGTGTTAAAACACTAGAACCAGTTAATCACACAGAGTGAGGCATAACTATTTTTCTTCTTAATACTCTTTCTTTTTTTTTTCTTTTTTTTTCTTCCCCCCATTCACTTCACACATCACATCACTCCATCTGTTTATCCCTGGAACCCAGCAGTGTAATTTAATGACATTTTCTCAGTCATCTTTGAGCATACATGATCAGGTATTCTCCATGTAATACTTCAACCAACATTCCCAGGTCAAGAACACTGGGTGGGTAGGTCCCATCAGGTGAGCAGATGTCACATCACCAGTATCATCACCCAGACATCCTTGTCACTGAAGGACCCACGCCACAAGTCATCATAATACGGTCCTGTGGCTGTGCACTTCTGCTCCTGGAACTTTGATGCAGGACTGCTGTGTTCCCTGATCTCATTGATGCACCCTTTGTAGATATATGTCATGGTTCAGACAACTCTGATATCAGCATGTCAATCTGGTTGTTATTTGTGTATGGTTACTAATATGTGTGTCAGTGTGTGAATTTTCTAATGTGTGTCAGTGTGTATGTGTATTAATGTGTGTCAGTGTGTATGTATTAATGTGTATGTATGTTCTAATGTGTGTCAGTGTATGTATTAATGTGTACGTATGTTCTAATGTGTGTCAGTGTGTGTATGTATATTAATGTGTGTGTGTTCTAATGTGTCAGTGTGTATGTATATTAATGTGTATGTTCTAATGTGTGTCAGTGTGTATGTATATTAATGTGTATGTTCTAATGTGTGTCAGTGTGTATGTATTAATGTTAATGTGTGGTGTATGTGTATTAATGTATGTGTGTGTACTAATATGTGTCTTTGTGTATACTGATAAGTTTTTCAGTGTGTGTGATATTAACATGTACGTCAGTGAATGTGTTGACTAATATTTCTGCTCTTGGTGTGTATATAAAATGTGTGATAGTGTTTTTGTATTGATATGTAGCAGTGTTTGTGTATTAATGTTTGTCAGTGTGTAATTGCTAATGTGTGTTTATGTGCTTTTATTAAAATATGTGTCAGTGTGCATGTATGTGTTACTAATACCTATGCCAATATTTGTATGTGTGTGTGTGCATGCATGAGTGTGTGTGGTCTGTTATTAGCATGTTTTTTTTCTGTATGAATGTTTAATACATTAATATGAAATTAACTTCTGATGTTCAAAATAAATGATTAGAATTAATAAAATTATAATATAGTTGTTGTCACTGTTTATTTATTTATTTATTTATTTATTTATTTATTTATTTATTTATTTATTATTATTTAGTTAAACATTTTGTATCTTTGATAGTCTGGGCAGAATTAAAGAGTGACCAGCCGCTACTGGAATGAAGTCATTTTTCCTGTAGGGCAGACAGACTGTCAGAAATTTAAAAGTTTTTACTAACACCTGTTTGACATTAAACTTGCATAATAATATATATTTCCTTATTTTTAAAAATCTTTTTTATTACCTTTTTTTTTTAAATTTTAACTAATAACACATTTTCCAACTCTGTGATGGTCTGAGCAGGAGCAGTGAATGATCAGAAAACTTTCTGGGATGAAATCATTGTTCCCGTGGAGCAGCCAGGTCATCACAGATATTTGTTTTTCCTCTTTCACTTGTTTTATTACAATTCTATGGTGAAAGAAATAGTGATACAGTGACAGATGTCTCTATGATTGTCATTATATGGTTATGAAAATAGTTTCAAACTTTATTCATATTATTCATTCTTAGTATTTCATTTATCTTTAAAGAAATCTAGTTTAATTATAGTTGATGAAGTAAATAGTGACTCTCCATCATTAGCTACTGGACTATAATAACTATTTCTTTCAACAGACTGATATTTATTTAACATAATTTACTAATACTACTAATAATCAGCACATCTCTATTGAGCATATACTACTAACAACAAGTAAGAGCCAGAGTTTACGTGTGTGATTCAGATCCTGTAAACATGACATTTCTGTACAATGGATGCACCGTGATTTCTGGTAACGGTTGCAGGATGAATGCGCTCATGTTGGGGTTCCATGGGTGAGGTGGGCATTCTCAGGGCTGGTGGTGGCTTGTGAGGTCGCTCCTTTGGTGACAGGGATTTTCTGGGTGGTGATGCTGCTGATGAGACATCTGTCCATCTAGTGGGTCACTCCTGTCCAGTGTTCTTGGACTGGGAATGTTACACATGGGGAATATCTCATCATGGATGTCAACAGATGCTGGGAGTGTCGTCAAGTTGCACTGTTGAATTTCAGTGATAAACATGGAACACACACAAACACACAGACACTCACAAACTCACTCACACACATACACACATACTGACATACATATACACATAAACACACAATTGACAGAAAGAAAAAGAAAAGAAACAGAAGAAAAAAGAAAAAACTTACACACTACCTCTGTTTGTTACAGTGATTAAACTGGAAATAGATTTTGGTGCAGTCAGTAATATTGTTTATGGCTTAATTTGTTAATATTTATTTTAATTTTTATAAGCTTTAATATATTAAGGGGAAAAACATATACAATGTACATGTGACCATTTCTTCCAGGTAAAACAGTATGTGTATACACATTACATTTTAGTTTGAATTTTATCATCATTTGTTTCTTTAACTGAGGATTGAATATCTACCAACTGTAGAAAGGTTATATTGAATATATGTAGAAAGGTATATTCTACATATTTTTTTGAAATGATAAATAACCTTAAATAATATTAATGATTTTTTTATATATATTTGGCAAATGACACAGGACTAAATATATTAATTATTACTTGAAAAAGTTTGCCAAATTTTACATTAGCGATCATAATTTGTGTGTCTGTATGTGAATAAAATTAGAAGTGATTTATTTAAATTTTATTAATATTATTTTAATAGGTTTAGAACAGCATTCCTGCTTTTATATATATATATAAAATGTTTTTTTGATTTGTTATTTATATGATGATATTTGTTTATTTGTTTTATATTTATTTATATCACATTTTTACTTGGTTTTAAAAAATGTATTTTATAAAAAGTTTATTTTTAGAAAAATAAAATAATTAAAACAAACTTGAAATATGTCATAACAAGTAAAAACCACAATGTTAATATATATGTATAAAGTCACAATCAGCAAATTTCAACTCTTATACTATTGTTTATTGCCTAACTGAAATTTATTAAAAAAATTGAAAAAAAAAGAAACACACACACACACACACACACACACACACACACACACACCATAATATGTAATAACATAACCCATACATGCACTGTGCAAAATGACAGTAAAGATATAAATGTTATTATGTAACAATTTTTTCAGTAAATATGAAAACATATTTTAATAAGAATGTATATTATCTGCTAATGTAATCACTGTACTAAGAACAGAACAGCACATACCATAATCTTTGATATTTCCTTTAAATATTCATTAATATAAATTCAATGTTGGCTATAATTTTAATTAGAAATGTATGTATAATTACAGAATTATCTTATCAAGCTTTATAAAATTGATTGAAAATGTTTAACAATATTTTAAGGATGCGTTACTGACAAATATAAAAAAAACACAAAAAAAAATCAGTTGTCATTCCATGAGCTATTCCAGTCAACTATCAATAGGTTCAGTGAAAACTGTGGCCAATCAGGCCAGTAGATTATCTTACCGTATATACTTGTGTGTAAGTCGAATTTTTGGGAGACTATATTAAGGTAATATTTTGGGCGTTGACTTATACATGGGTAATGCTTTTGTAGCTGTTGCTGAAGAGTTGCCATTTTGACTATTTTTTTGCTACGGGATGCATCTAAAATAATCGCGGTCTTTCAGCTTTTCAAAAATATAATTTTATCATATAAAAAATTTTGAAAAATTAAATAACAAAACCAAATATGAAGGTAAAACATGATATTCTTCCGTTTAATGACATAAAAATACATTTTAAAGCGAGAAAACCGTCAGTACGGCGTTATGCCTTACGGCGTCTTGCAATGATCTAGGAATGCAGACTTCTCTGCCAAATTGCACTAAATATCGGTCCTAATTTCGTAAACAAAACTCACTTGTTTAATTGTAAAGAATTTGGTGAAATAATATTGCAATCGTCATTAATATCCACTACCGACAAATCGAAAACAAACTAAATTTCTATAAACGTTCTGCAACAAAAATCAGTTCAACTTCTCGCCATATTTGTTATTCTAGTCAGTTGCCAAGTGCGCGAAGCCTCGGCCAATTAGGATCGGGGGCATGTCTTGTAGCAGATTTTCGATAGAAAAAAATATTGCTGAGGTTCCGAAATTATCTTACTTTGAATTGCACGTGCAAGTTATGTTAGAGTAGACGTACAATGTAGGCCTTCATGGCACTGTCATACTGGTCTAAAAATAGTGACGGTGCCTGGAATCTACAGTCGACTTATACACAAGTAATACCTAAAATGATGCAATTTTTGGTCTTAAAATACACATCGACTTATACATAAGGTCACCTTGTACACAAGTATATATGGTATTTCCTGCCTTCTAATATCAGTTTTATAAAGTATCTTCATTGGATTTCCTTCATTTTGTTTATTTTTGTTTATTTTTTTTAATGGTATATTTAATTCTTAGTGATTTTCATGTTAGACTATTTTAATTCTGTTTCCTGGAATTCAATAATGGCACCCCAGACGTATTCCCAGAACACAGATTAAATTAGATTATTCAAGCCATACTTTATTATCTCTGCTGTAAGTTTCTTTATTTTTAAAATTAATAAATCACATTACCACTCCTCTGTATACCAAGATAATTTGACCATTACAGGCAGCCATAACTGACGTGTTTAAAACACTGATGTCTTATCATTTGTATTTGAGTTGGTTCTCCCATAAAAAAATGGGTTGATGGTCATTACTGGGAATAGCTCATGGAGCAACAGATATTTTTCTCTCCAGCATCATTTTAATGCAGTGAAAAATAGAACTTGGCTAATAACATTACAGACTGAAATTAGTAATAGTAATAGTAGTAATAATAGTAATCACATATCTTTTGTTGATTGTTTTATGTATAATATCTGAATGTATGTTTCATACTATCTGAATATATACTAACTTTTTTTTTTTTTTTTTTTTTTTTTTTTTTTTTTTTTTTTTAATTATATATATATATATTAAAATTTAAATTGTTATCTGGCATTTCAGTTTAGCTTCCCAGAAAAATAATTAATATCATCAACAAAAAAAAAAAAAAAAAAACCTCACGAAAATAGAAAAATAAGTATTGCCAACCAACACAAATTTGGACTATATAGAAATCTTCTCATTGTATGTTGCTGGTATTTTATTTATTTATTATTATAATTATTATTATTATTATTTTTATTATTATTATTATTATTATTATTATTATTATTATTATTATTATTATTATTATTATTATTATTTTATTCTTTTCTATCACTATAGTTGTTCTTAGGTATTTCTGAATCGTCTTGTTTTAAATTTAATAGAAATATTCTTGTAAGTTGCTGTTCAGAGAATTCAGTTAACTCAGAATGCAAGTTAAATATGACTTCATTGCTACAGTTTTTTCTTAATGTAAGAGAATTTATCTTTTACAGTAACATTCTTCTGTTGTCACAATGAAAATTGTCTGTGCTGTTTGCCAGAACTGAAAGTCATTGGAAGTATTTTTCAATTGTAAAGGTCACATGTTGTTCTTGTATATTTATACAACTTTGTAGATTTCATAGAAACATTATTTTGTTATATCTTGCTGTCCCAGGAATTCAGAATATCTTCTCTCTGCTATTTGATGAAGATTAATGGAAGTATTTCTCAATTCTATCATTCACAGGATATTCTTGCATATTTATATATCCATGTAAATTTCATAGAAACTTTCTATTCTTTAGCTTGCTGTCCTGGGAATTCAGAATAACTGCCCCAAGCTGCTCAGAACTGAAAGTTATCAGGACAGAAATTACTCTGAGGATGGTTCTTGGATTTTGGCATACATTCTATTCAATGCTTCATCTTAACATCTGAATTCTCTATGACTCTTCATATACTCAGAACAAATTAACTAGATAAACCACTATTCTGTCATATTGTAGATTGTTCTGGTATTACAGTATTCATTATTCATTGTTTCAAATTCTTTGCTCAGATTTTTTTTCATAGTGCAGTCTTATGTCTTCTTAAACCAAGATCCAAGTAACAGTTTTGTTAGGTTACAGGTCAGTAAAATATTTTCAAGATAATACCTGGTAAACACCTTGTAATCTTGAAAAGTAAGATTCTTGAAAAAATTAACCAGAAAAATTGAACTCCGTGTGGGAAATGCTCAATGTTTATATTTATTTATTTATTTATTTATTTATTTAGTGTTTTGATATAGATAAATTGTTATTTTATTTCTTGGGAAAATTCTTAATTTCCAAAAATTCCAGTCATCAAAGTACAGCAGTTAACAATACATGCATACATAAAAATAAATATACAAACTCAGATGCATATCCACACAGAATGGTGCACATAAGATTACTTGCAATATCAGTAGCATTGAAATAAGACCAAACTTTTTTTTTTTTTTTTTTTTTTTTTTTTTTTTTTTTTTTTTGAGTTTTATTCTATAAAATCTTATTTATACGTACACAA
This sequence comes from Chrysomallon squamiferum, assembly GCA_012295275.1. Lineage (NCBI taxonomy): Eukaryota > Metazoa > Mollusca > Gastropoda > Neomphalida > Peltospiridae > Chrysomallon > Chrysomallon squamiferum. The sequence continues at coordinate 35,993,486 of CM022665.1, read as the reverse complement.
TTTCACAAAACAAATTAAAAATTATAATGAAAACTGAAAAAAACAACTAAAAAATAAAAAATATCTTCTTTTAAAATTCCTGTTTATTATTATTATTATTATTATTATTATTATTATTATTAATGTTATTTATTCCATTAGGAAAATTCATTTATTCCTTACTGTTTTTTTTGTTTTTTTCCTTTCACCCCATCCATATACAGAATATCATTCTTGGGTGGGGAAATAGATGTTGCTACATATGTGTTTTCATTCTGTGTATTTGATTTGTGTATGTAATAAAAACCTTGTCTAGGCATTTTTATTTATTTATTTATTTTTCAATTATTTATTTAAATTTGTTTTTTCTTTACTTTTTAAAAATGTTTGCTAAATATCTTTATATCTTTTGATTTGATCAACTTAGTGATCTCACCTATTCTTGTTTTCCTTGCAAATGAAGTGTCTTGTCTTAGTGAATAAACTGATCTGTTTAAATCACTGCCATTAACAACACAGTCATGGCTCTCTATTCCTTTGTGGCCTGCCAACTTAACAAGACTGTCATCTTTTTCTATTTAAACAGTATTGTCAGTGACATTAACAGTGATCAGAAAGTGTGACCAAAAGAGGCATGTTCCCTTCACTGTCACAGTCTCAGTATTTGGCATCAACAGTCCAACTGTTTACTGTCTGGTGAAGGTTGGAGAGTGACTATGACAAACCCATTCCATCTTTTTACTATCACAGTTGCAGTATTTTGCATTGGACAGAAAGTGTGACTATGACAAACATACTTCAGCACTTTAATGTCAGAGTCGCACTGTCAGGCGAAGGTCAGAAAGGGTGACTATGATACATCTAGTGCTTTACAGGCATAGTCACACTGTCAGGTGAAGGTCAGAAAGGGTGACTTTCCTGTCACAGTCACACTGTCAGTAGGTAAGACTGTCAAGAATGCTCCCGTTTCTGTTAGTGTCACTGGCATTGGTCAGAATACATACAGATGACAATTTATTATTATTTTTTCAAATATTTTGATATATTGGCTGACATTTATAGAATATATTCAGTAATATTTTGTGAATATTATTTGATTGATATCTTACACCATATTTTTATATGTGTTATTATAAATCTGTAAATTTCATTATTTTTTAACTCCTGAAGTTTTTTTTGTTTTTTGTTTTTTTTGTATATGATAATATTTTTAATGGTGTTTTTTAAATCATTAATCCAAAATTGATTAAATATATAGGTTTATATTGTTACTGTTAATCAATACTGTATATCTAGATCTGTTTGTCAGTTTAATTTGTATTTGTTTTTCAGTTTTAACTGACATTGGGTTTTTTTGCTGTTTATTTTTTTTTTAGTGTCTGAATTTTTTAATAATACTTTTTAATGTTAGTATTCTGTTACAATGCTAAATTTATGTTTTATTTCCCTAATCTAAAATTGTTATTGTAAATTTATATATCTGACTTCTGTGAATATTTAAAATTGTATTTATTATTATAATTATTATTTTATAAACGCAGTATATTTTACTAACAATACAATGTATATGGCTGCTCTCAAATATTTCCTGTAGTTATTTTAACAATATTTATAATATTTATCAGAATATTTTAAACTGATATTTCAATACTTACTATTATTTTAATTTTATTTTAAACTTGAATTTCTGGCCATTGTTAGACATCATGAAATACATAAAATATTCTGTGTGTTGTTATTGCAGTGTGAAACAATTATAAATATCTGAATAAAGGATATAAATGAATTTGTCATTTGTTTGTTTTATTTTATTTGTTTAGTTAACAAGATTTGTAATTTTTGCATATTACGTTTATTTACAATGCTGTTAAGAGAACCATTGTGAAAAAGAGAATTCTATTAGTGAAGGACAACAAATTTCCTGCAAAGAATTTAAATTACACAACAATGTCAATAACAAGGATTACTTCATAATTTACAGTTTTACATATATTTATGAATACAATGTTGATGTTCACATTACTGTTCATTCGAGATGAGTTTGAAATGAATATATGTTTTCTTATTTGGACGAATGTAAAAAGAGATAATACATGTTACCATTTTTTCAGTGATTAATCATAAAACAGGAACAAAATTTTTTTAAAAATTGTTATGGAAAAACCAAAAACAATGGCAAATGTCACTGAATATTTATTTGATCAAATGCAAATGGTTAATTTGAAGAAAGTATGACCACGACAGTCATCCTTCAACTCTTTTCTGATAGTAATACTGACATTGGTTAGAAAATGTGCCCATGTCAGGCAAGTTTAATTATTTTGCTGTTGCATAGGTAATGAAAATTTGTGTGTTAAAGGTTTGTTTATTATTGTCATAAAAATTGATATTTAAAGAATTTTTTGTTATTGTCCTTTGTTGTTTAGTTTTAAAGTATATTAAGCACATTTATGTAATATTACTTTTTAATTATTTAATTAAAGACTGATTCATTAAACATGACAAATATCTATAAATTTTGTATTATTATTTTTTAAATATAACATTTAAAAAAAAAATAATAATAAAGTTTTTTATATGGGTTATCATTAGTTTATTCAAAAATATTTTACACAATGTTAATTTGTTGTTTTTGTTTTCTTTTTTATCGCCTCAAATTTTTGTTTTATGTCTGTTTTTATGATAATACTTTTTATTGTCAGCATTTTGTTACAATGCCTTAATTTGTTTTATTTCTTTACTCAAAATATATCTTTTAAATGCATATCTTTGTAAATAGTTTAAAAAAAAAAAAATGATTGTTAATCATTACTGCACACATAAAATGTTTTATTTTGCTATAAGCTTCAGTGGTTATTTCAAATTTCAATCCAATCATTTATTTATTTATTTATTTTAAACAAATACATCTATATTTTGAATCATATCATTTCTGTTGGAAAGCAATCTGTCTGCTGTTATCTTAATATTTTAAATTTGTTTTACTAATTTTAGTATTATTATTATTGCTATTATTTATTTATTTATTTATTTACTTGAAATTGAGTAGATATTTGAAATAATTTTTTTTTTAAAATGGCTATTTTTTGTCACCTTGGAACCTGTATATCATTCTGTGTGGTCTTACTCCATAGTGAAACAATAGATATCTGAATAAAATATACAACAGAATTTGTAATTTGTTTGTTTTACTTTATTTAATTATTTATTTAGTTTACAGGATTTGTAATTCTAATATATTATGTCTATTCTGTGTAAGAAAACCATGAATTTTGATGAAAGAAAATAATTGGGAACATTTGACAATAAAATACTTGTGAAAAATTAAAAAATTTATAGCAGTATGAATGACAAGCATTACTTCAGAATTTTCAGTTTTACATATATTTATAAAAACTGAAAGTATTAATACCCAAATTAATCTTGGACACTGGGTATCATCCAAACTTGCAAGAAACATTTTCAACACATTCATTTAAGATGAGTTTTGAAATGGAGATCTTCTTCCTACTTTGGATTCGAAGGTGATCAGAAACAAGTATTATCACTTTATCCGTGAATATAAAACTTTGAAGAAAGCTTATGAAAAACATAATGTTAAAAAACATTTTTATGGCAAATGTCCTTGTCTATTTCCATCTTGAAGGATATCGCAGAAGAGGCTATATCTAAGACTTTGGCAGTATCAAAACATTTCAATAAACATTGGTTTACTGATTACTGTAAAAAAGAGTTAACAGGGCCCTGGAAAGGTTCAAATAGAAGCCAACTGAGGACAGTCTGGATACATCATATTGCTAGGACTAAGGATACGTATAGATACTCAACACAGAAAGAAGACATCATGGAAGAAATATATTTCCAGTATCAATTCACAAACATCAATCAAATCTGTGTGGAGTAGGATCCGAAGGACCAAGGGAAAGAAATGCACTGACACTGTCCACCATTTGTCAATAATTGAGATGTCATGTCTCAACGTGACACTGCTAATGTGTTGGCAGATAACGTTTGCCATAATTTTTCTTCTTCTTTCAGTACAGATGATTTCGCATCCATATGCGATAAGGCTGAAAAACAGACTATTAATTTTTCATCTGGGAATGCTGAGCTATACAATATGCCCTTTGCCATAGAAGAATTGCAGGATGCTCTACACAGAGCTTATGATACTTCAGCAGGCCCAGATGAAATACTTAAACGTTTACCCAGCCCTTCTCTCTTGCTTCTTCTAAGCATTTTATGTAAAATAAGGTCCTAAAAGCCCCCAATATTTCAAAAGTTATTTGCAATACTGAATGGGGAATCAGACCAACTTTACCAACACATGCTGCACATGACAAGATATTTGACAACAAATATGTGAGGTTGTTGCAAGGCCGAATGCCATTAAAACATTTGGTTTTCACATCAGCAAATTTTAACTGCTTCCAACATAGATTTTTCAGACATCTGGAAACATCTACACATTTTGTTCTTCCATCATGGTGTGTTAAGCTATCTAGCATTGTGCTGGATCTTGTGCATCTTTGAAAAGAGGGCACAGATCCTATTATTTATCATCAACTTTTCATATAGGTAAAAGAAAGATTCCGTGATTTAATCCCCATTGCGGGATAGAAATTCTGTGGATTGTGCTCAAGTTTTTCCGTCGGACATAAGGTTGTGTTATTCGGCATCGGTTTTCAGGCCATTATTAAAGCCCTGGAAGAAATTAAACATTCCTTTGCATCCAAATGCATTATTTTCACAAACTCACTTTCGTGTCTTCCCGCTTTACAACACATGCATTTGGAGCACCCCTTGATTGCGACAGTTACTCGAAAGTGTGTCTTAGTATCTAACGCCAATAAAAATAAAATAAAAATGTGGTGTGTAGGGGAGGTTACTCAGCCATGTTGGCATCGCTGGTAAATAAAAGGCAGAATTTTTATTTAGTGTTGTATCTGTTGCGTAAAAAAAAAAAAAAAAAAAAACACAAAAAAATAAATAAATAAAAATTATAAAAAGAAAAGAAACTGATTAATAATAAACAAACAAATAATTAACTAAATAAATAATTTTTTTTGTTTTTTGTTTTTTTGTTTTTGTTTAGAGAAACAGAAGAAAACGATATGTGTTAAACTATGAGCATACTAATAATAAATAAATAAATAACAGGTTCTTTGGGAAGTAGGGAGGAATTTAATTTTTACTAAGATTTTAATAAGTCTTGTGCATAAAACTGTTATTATTATCAAGACGTTTCTGGGTATTTTGGTGACAGCCTGGCATTTTCTATATAATTAATGCTTTAACTAGCTTTCCTCTGATGGTATTTTATTATATTACGAATCCACAGTGATATGTTACAGCACGTGAGAAGCGTGACGACGCATTCGCTGAAAATAACATGAATTGTTTTACAGTCAGGACAGTAATGACGAATAGCCTAATTTCAAACAAGAATTCGTCAGTTGAATAGGACTGAAACTTTTTGGATGAGTATTTTATTGTCGAAGTATATATTTTCAACGTGTGAAGCGCAGAACATGTTTGTTACATTCAGTGTAGGTTTTCAGTGTTTCGTGGTAAGTAAACTACATAATTTCACAGTAGATAGTAATAGGTGTTTTAGCTTGTATTCACTCAACCTCAACAAATATATCAACAATCTCTGTATCATTACATCTCACTTACAAAAGATATTTTGTTTTCATTTCACTATGAATTCTAGAATGAAGATTCTTCCATAAACCAGCAGACGTTTTCACAAGAAGGAAGAAAATAACGCAGTTAAACCAAAATAAGATAAGTACATAAACAAAAGTGACAGAGGTCATTTAATGAAAAATTAATAATAATAATAATAATAATAATAATAATAATAATAATAATAATAATAAATTAATAATAATAATAACAACAACAACAGTAATAATAAAAAACAACAGCAACAATAATATAACAGCGTTCATTTGAGATAAGTACTGATAGCTGTCTTAAATCTAAATAACCGGTGTAATTAATTAACTAATTTTCTTTTAAATATTTTGTCAGATTAATTAAGATTAAAAGTACACCAGCTATGAAACAACTGAGGCAAATCTCAAACCAGACTGAGCTAAATCACTTATTGCTTTAAAACTACAGTTGCATTTATTTATAATATAGGAAAGTACTGAAAAATAGATTAAACAGCTGTATTATTGGAGTTACAATATATTTAATTTTTATTAACACTTTCTATCATAATCTCAAAAGCAACACACTTAATTCCAACTGCTGGAAAGGAGAAATGACAAGCAGGGATATTATGAAATTAAATATTTTAAAATTTTAAAAGTTGTTTAAATTGATAAAATATCAATAATTTGCTCTGCCCGTGATATTATTGATATTTCAGTCAGACTTGTTACTGATACCACACTGCTGTAACCTGTAAAATAATTTTATTCTTGTATGTTTTGTTTGAAAATATGGCAGACATGTTAGAGATTAACTGCTCCAATATCTTTAACAGACTTGCCCAAAATCCATGGAGTAATTAAACACAAGTAGTTGTTATGTCAGTGGAAGTTAGTATCAGGTCTGTTTGTTTATCCATTCATAAAGTTAATTTCTTTCATTTCCTGCTTTGTCAAATTTTCTTTTTCTTGGAATGGATATCTGTTTTTAAAAAAAAAAAAAAAAAAAAAAAAAAAATGAAAAAGTGAGGAATATGTGAATATACAATTCAAACCTCTTTATACTAAGTTTTTGTGAATCATTCATTATACTCCATCAGTAAATATCAAATCATTGTTTTGAGCTGGTCCTTTCATCTAAAAGTAAAATAAGAATTAAAAAAAAAAATTTAATTTGTAGTAATTAGATTTATCCATCTTGATTATTATATCTAATTATTTAAAGGAGGGCAGAGATTTAGAAAATAAACTATAGCAATTGAATCTGTCTTGAGCATTTTGAAATTTTTTAATATTATTATTATTACTTTAAATATTTTTTAAATATAATCTTTCTTAAATTATTATTTGCACTTTTGAATTATCTAAATTATGTAAATAATTGGAATAAAACTTTTTTTTAAAATTCAAGTCAGACCGCCTATAAAGAAATTGAATGTTAAAAATGAAAAAAGTTTTGAAATAAAACAAATAATAATTATATCTCAATGAATGTCAAAATCTAAATAGTAAAAAAAAAATAAATAAATAAATAAAAAATAGTGAAAATTAATTTGTGAGAGTTATAAAATATTTCTGTGGGATTTGTTTTCATTCATAATGCTGAGTTCTTTATTTAGCAGTCCAAAAACAACATCATCTGGAAATGAAAAATATTACAAGGATTCCTTGGCAAAAATATCAACAATTTTGGATTTTTAATTACTTAAATCAACAACATCAACAAAATTATTAAGAACTGGTTCTTGTAAAAAATATTAAATTGGTTATGTTGAGTATGAAATGACATTTTCTTTTATTAATATTTATTATCACATACCTAAACTTTCATACATTGTTTTTTTTTTTTTCACAGTCACATGTAAATCTTCAGGAGGAAACGGTGTCTTGGAAAACTGGAAGACTGCAACTGGTGATTTAGTGGAGAGGATTGGATTTCTTTTGTTACCCAAGTTAAGTAATGATGCAAAGAAAATTTGTATAAATTAAAATGAATGAAAGGAAAGAAATTTATAAAAATGACTCATCTATAAACTCAAACTGTATACTTATAATGACTTGTATAGTCACTGACAAAATTAATTTATTTTATTAATAGTGATTAAACCTGACTGAATGTAAATATAACGTACTTAAAAGCACACAAACCAATAAGCCACATACACCACAGTTCTACATGACACACATACATGTACAGAAACATACAGAAAAAATAACACACATACACACAAAAATATGGAGACAGTCATAGAAACATACACGCACACAGACAGCAGACACAAATCTGACATGCACAGCACAACATGGTGTGTTTTGTGTTTGTGCTGCTTCTGTTATATTTTGTGCATACAACACACAAGTTTCACACACACACATCCCATATATATATCACACACAAATCACACAAACCAACTTACATAAATGTATGATACAAAACACATACACTGCACTCTTAAATGACACAACACAAAACATGCAAACACACATTAACACAGAGACACAGCAAAGAATTTCTTCACATCTTGCATCTGAATAAAACTTAGGAATTGTATAATAAATAATAGTTTAATGCAGTTAGGAAATGTGTATGTAGGATTTTTGAAATAAATTTGAATTTCTTTATTTTAGTAGGCACATAATGAAAAAAGAGGATACAAAAATTTCAAAGATATTTCAGCAACATAAAAATAATTTGGATAACTTAATTTAAATATCTTTCGCTGAAAAAAAAAGAATATTATAAATAAATAAATAAATAACAGTAATATATAAATCTAAATAAATCTGTTTTTAATATCTTTAGAATTAGTTTAGAATGAATGTTTTTCTTTATTCATTGGAATAAGAGTTACTTACTAGCTTTTCCTGTTTAATTTTAAACTTATTTCATAATCCTGTGAAAGAATGAAAAATCAAAATATGTAAATATAAAAGAGAACATTTTATGTAGTGTTATTCATGATAATATTCAGCTTACTAAAAATGTCTTTATAGAAACAATTGAACCAGTCCTTTCTCATTCTGTAAAACAAAATATAATGTTATAGTCAGCTCTCAAAAAGGAGAAGTGACAAGCAGGTACATAATGAAATTATAAGTTATGTAAATGGGAAAGATATCAATAAATATCACTCTGCCCGTGGTATTATTGATATTTCCGTGAATCAGTAAGACCTGTTACTAATATTACACTGCTGTAATGTTTAAAAGACTGATACTAATAAATGTGACTTGAAAATATGGCAGACATGTTAGAGATTGGCTGCTCCCAATATCTTTAACAGACTTGCCCCAAATCCATGGAGTAATTAAACATAACTAGTTGTTATATCAGTGGAAGTTAGTAACAGGTCTGCTGTTTATCCATTCATTGTTTTCATAAAGTTAATTTCTTATTGCCTGCTTTGTGAAATTTCCTGCTCTCTTCAGTTGAACTTTCTTTAAAACAGAACATCAGAAACAGTTGAACAGTAGTAATACTAATAACAACAACTAATAATAGTAATAATAATAACAGTAGTAGTAATGTTAAAAAGGATAACAACAATGACAACAACAAGAAGAATTAGTAAGAGTAAAGCAAAGTTTACATCAAGTTAAGAACTAAATATATTCACACTTAAATTATTATTTACATTTTTGATTTAAATCTTTCACAGGATTATCAATATGTATATATTTGGATTAATGTATTTTTAATTTAGGTTACTTAGAATTTGTAAAGAAATAGAACAATTAAATTATAAGAGTTTGTGAAATAATAAACATTTTTCAATGACATATAAAAATCTAAAACATTAAAAAAAGAAAAAAAAAAGACTTGTAACAAAACAATAATATTTTCTCACAATTGTAGTAATTTGAGATTTGCTTCCATCCATAATCCCTATGTTCCTTATTTAGCAGATAAAGAACAAACATCTGTGAAACGAAAACATTTCTTTGCAGAATCAGCAAATTTGGATTTATAATTACTTAAGACTAAATAAAAAATACAATAAAAAAGTAATAGTAACAATAATGTGAAAAACCTGTAGCAAAAAGTAAATGAAAGTTTGTTTAAATTTTCAGAATTGGTTCTTGATATCTAGAGTTCAAAATCTAATTTTCTTTTAATTGCATTTATTATAATTGTATTTATAAGATACAAAAAAAAACATACATTTTTTTATTATTATTATTTTTTTTAATTAACAGTGATTAAACAAAATTGAATATATACCAACATACATTATTCAAATACTTCCCAGGATAACCATACTTCAAATTTTCAGGAGCAAATCCTATAAATATGATAATGATGATGATGATGATAATAATACGAACAGTCACAAAAATAATGAAGTAACAACAGTATCAGTTACAACATCATCATCACTTCAGTCAATAGAATATTAAAGTAATAAAAGTAATAATGGAATTAATTTTGTATTTACTTGAATGTTTGCTACATGAAATACTGATATTTGTTTGGTTTCTTTTCATAGAATGAGAAGAGGAAAATATAGACAAGAACCCACAGATGAAGTCAGGAATGGGTTTCTCATTTTCCTTGGATTTCTGGAATTTGGGATTGAGTGTATGCATTTTAACATAGAAATAAGGATGTCTTCACATGTGCAAATATGTTGCAAGAGAAAGACATTACCTCAGTGGTAAACAGAAATGCCTGTACATTTTGTGAAGATGAAATTAATAAAAATTGAAAAATAAGAATTTTAAGTTTCCAAAAAGAAATTAAAATAAAATGAAATAAATTAATAGTAATAAAAAGAATAATAGGGAGAATACCAATAATCATAATAATGAAGTTATCAAGAACAATAACACCATTGTCATCATCATCATCAAAGAGAATAATACTTATGATGATAATACTAATGAGGGTAACACTAGAAATAATGGAATTAACTTTCTATTTGATTTAAAGTTTCTCAAATAAAATACTGACATTTCTACGGTTTGTTTTCTCAGGATGAGAAGAGGAAAATGAAGAGGAAAATCTACATATGCATCTTCTGCAAAAGAATGACTAGGACATCACCTAAATGGTAAAGAGAAATACCTGTAAATTTGGTGAAGATGAAATTAATAAAAAGTGAAAAATAAAAGTATTTTCTTTATAGAAAGTTATTAAAATAAAATGAAACAAATGAATAGTAATAATATTAATAGAAATAGTAATAATATTAATAGAAATAATATTAATAGTGATAGTAGTGATAATGACAGTGTTAAAGTTAATTAAAAAGATCATCATCAAAGAGAATGTAGGAGCTATTGTATGATTATAACAATAATAGTAATACTAGTAATGATGGAATTAATGTTGTATTTGTTTTAATGTTTGTTAAATGAAATACTGATATGTTTAGATTTGTTTTCACAGGATGACAAGAGGAAGATGAAGACAGGAATACACAGCTGAAGACAGGAATGGGTTTTTCATTTTTTCGGGGTTGCCTTCATTTGGATGGGCATGTATGCATTTTAACGTAGACATCAGACTCTTAATACTGATGTCTACACATGCATGTTCTGCTTTATAATCCGTAGATCTCACAGGTGAAGAAGGTGAAAGAGTGCTGCAGGAGAGAGACATCATCTGAATGGTAAAGAGAAATGCCTGTACATTTTTTGAAAAAGCTTAATAAAAAAGAAAAGTATTGGCCTGATAAAAAGGAATTAAAAGAAGTTAGATAAGATAAGATAAAATAAAATAAAGTGATAATAACAACAACAACAACAAAAATAGTAAAAACAATAATGGCAGTACTGAAAATGAGAATAATAATGAGAATAACAACAACAACTACAACAACAACATCATCACGAACATCTTGATCATAAAAGAATAAGTGTCATAATGATGCTGATAATAAAAAGGGTAACACTAGTAATGATGGAATTATTTACTTTATTTGATTTAAAGTTTGTTCAATGAAATATTGACATTTCTGCGGTTTGTTTTTCCAGGATGACAAGAGGAAACTGAAGACCAGAATCCACAGATGAAGCCAGGAATAGGTTTTTCACTTTCCTTGGATTTTTGGCTTTTGAGCTGGAGTGTATGCATTTTAACGTAGACATACTGATATCTACACATGCATGTTCTGTTTAAGAATGCTGCAGGAGAAAGACATCACCTAAATGGTAAACCGAAATTCCTGTACATTCTGTAAAGAATAAATTAATAAAAAGTGAAAAATAAAAATATTTGCTTTACAAAAAGTAATGAAAATGAAATAAAATGTAATTAAAATAATAATAGTGATGATACTGATAATTAGAATAATGAAGTTATCAGAAACAATAACAAGGATGACATCAACATCATCATCATAGTCATCATCATCAAGAGAATAACAAGAATTATCATGATGATGATAGTAACAAGAGTAACACTAGTAATGATGGAATTAATTTTGTATTTGTTTTAAAGTTTGCTAAATGAAATACTGACATTTCTACGGTTTGTTTTCTCAGGATGACAAGAGGAGAATTTGCACATGCATCTTCTGCTTAAGAATGGTGCAGGTGAAGGACTTCACCTAAAGGGTAAACAGAAATGCCTGTACATTTTGTGAAGAATAAATTAATAAAAAGAGAAAAATAGAAATATTTGCTTTACAAAAAGTTATTAAAATAAAATGAAATAAATTAATAGCAATAAAAACAATAGTTCTAGTAGTACTGATAATGACAATAATGTAGTTAACAAGAACAATAACGATGACATCAACATCATCTTTATCGTCATCATGATCATCAAAGAGAATAATAAGAATTATCATAATCGATAGTGATGAGGGTAGCACTAGCAATGATGGGATTAATTTTGTATTTGTTTTAAAGTTTGTTAAATGAAATACTGACATTTCTACGGTTTGTTTTCTCAGGATGAGAAGAGGAAAATGAAGAGGAAAATCTACACATGCATCTTCTGCAAAAGAATGGTGCATGAGTAGGACATCACCTAAATGGTAAAGGGAAATACCTGTAAATTTGGTGAAGATGAAATTAATGAAAAGTGAAAAATAAAAGTATTTTCTTTATAGAAAGTTATTAAAATAAAATGAAACAAATGAATAGTAATAATATTAATAGAAATAGTAATAATATTAATAGAAATAATATTAATAGTGATAGTAGTGATAATGACAGTGTTAAAGTTAATTAAAAAGATCATCATCAAAGAGAATGTAGGAGCTATTGTATGATTATAACAATAATAGTAATACTAGTAATGATGGAATTAATGTTGTATTTGTTTTAATGTTTGTTAAATGAAATACTGATATGTTTAGATTTGTTTTCACAGGATGACAAGAGGAAGATGAAGACAGGAATGGGTTTTTCATTTTTTCGGGGTTTCCGGCATTTGGATGGGCATGTATGCATTTTAACGTAGACATCAGACTCTTAATACTGATGTCTACACATGCATGTTCTGCTTTATAATCCGTAGGTCCCATAGGAGAAGAAGGTGAAAGAATGCTGCAGGAGCAAGACATCACCTGAATGGTAAAGAGAAATGCCTGTACAGTTTTCGAAGAAGATAAATAAAACATAAAAGTATTGGCTTTATAAAAAGGAATTAAAAGAAGTGAGATAAACACAATAAAGTGATAATAACAACAACAACAAAAATAGTAAAAACAATAATGGCTGTACTGAAAATGAGAATAATAATGAGAATAACAACAACAACAACTACAACAACAACATCATCACGAACATCTTGATCATTAAAGACAATAAGTGTCATAATGATGCTGATAATAAAAAGGGTAACACTAGTAATGATGGAATTATTTACTTTATTTGATTTAAAGTTTGTTCAATGAAATATTGACATTTCTACGGTTTGTTTTTCCAGGATGACAAGAGGAAACTGAAGACCAGAATCCACAGATGAAGCCAGGAATAGGTTTTTCATTTTCCTTGGATTTCTGGCTTTTGAGCTGGAGTGTATGCATTTTAATGTAGACATACTGATATCTACACATGCATGTTCTGTTTAAGAATGCTGCAGGAGAAAGACATCACCTAAATGGTAAACCGAAATTCCTGTACATTTTGTGAAGAATAAATTAATAAAAAGAGAAAACTAAAAATATTTCTTTACAAAAAGTTCATAAAATAAAATGAAATAAATTAATAGCAATAAAAACAACAATAGTTCTAGTAGTACTGATAATGACAATAATGTAGTTAACAAGAACAATAACAATGACATCAACATTATCTTTATTGTCATCATGATCATCAAAGATAAAAATAAGAATTATCATAATCGATAGTGATGAGGGTAGCACTAGCAATGATGGGATTAATTTTGTATTTGTTTTAAAGTTTGTTAAATGAAATACTGACATTTCTACGGTTTGTTTTCTCAGGATGAGAAGAGGAAAATGAAGAGGAGAATCTACACATGCACCTTCTGCTCAAGAATGGTGTAGTCGAAGGACATCACCTAAATGGTAAAGAGAAATACCTGTAAATTTGGTGAAGATGAAATTAATAAAAAGGGAAAAATAAAAGTATTTTCTTTATAGAAAGTTAGTAAAATAAAATGAAAAAAATTAATAGTAATAATGTTAATAGTGATAGTAGTGATAATGACAGTGTTAAAGTTAATCAAATAAAATCAAATAAATTAACAGCTATAAAAACAATAATAGTTCTAGTAGTACTGATAATGACAATAATGTTGTTAACAAAATCAATAACAATGACATCAACATCATCGTAATCGTCATCAGATGGAGAAAATATATCAATTAAAATTATTTCGCTTTAGTGAAATGAGTTAGTCATCAAGAAAATTGAATATTCTGTCGATTAGACTTTTCTCCCTCTGCTGATATCTGTTCACGAACATGGATTAGAGAAAGGTCCGTTACATGAAATGTACTCACTAAGAAAAGTAAAAATTCTATCGATTAGACTTATCTCCCTTTAGTGATATATACTCAGAAACATAGATTTAAGTCCCTTACGTGATATGTACTCACTAAACAAAGTAAAAATTATATCGATTAGAATTATTTCGCTTTAGTGATATATACTCACAAACATAGGTTATAGTGAGGTCCCTTACGTGAGATTTCCTCACCAAGAAAATTCAAAATTATATCGATTAGACTTATCTCCCTTTAGTAATATCTGTGCACGAACATGGACTAGAGAAAGGCCCCTGACGTGACATGTACTCACTAAGAAAAGTAAAAATTGTATCGATTACAATTTTTTCGCTTTAGTGATATATACTCGCAAACAGAGATCAGAGTTAAGTCCCTGACGTGAGATGTACTCAGTAAGCAAAGAAAAAATTCCATCAATTAGCCTTATCTCCCTTTAGTGATGTGTGTCCACCAACAGGGATTAGATTTATGTCCCTTACGTGAGATGTAATCACTAAGGAAACTAAAAATTATATCGATTTTCCACAATACAGTTTGATACTTTATTTATTTGTTTACTTATTAATTTATTTTATCCTGTCTCCTTTGCTTGTTGTTGATAAAATAAAACAATCAGTAAATCAAATTATTTATTGTGTCATTTTATAGAATGGGTTTTTATTATCAGAATATATTATTTCTTTTTGTATTTGATTAATATTCTGATGTTTATTTATTATTAAATTTTCTGGCAATTTTTAATTAATTGAAGATTGTTTCTTTTAGAATTGTATATGTATTCAGTAGGAGATGTTTCTCTGTATATGTGTGAGTGTGTGTATTTGTATGTGTGTCTGTATATATATATATATATACTAAGGAAACTAAAAATGATATCGATTAGACTTATCTCCCTTTAGTGATATGTGTTCACAAACACAGATTAGAGCTAGGTCCATTAATTGAGATGTACACACTAAGCACGGCAAAAATTATATCGATTAGACTTATGTCCCTTTAGTGAAAAGTGTTCACAATATATTATTTCTTTTTGTATTTTATTAATATTGTGATGTTTATTGTTAAATTTTCTGGCAATTTTTAATTAATTGAATTTTGTTTCTTTTAGAATTGTATATGCATTCAGTAGGAGATGATTCTCTGTATATGTGTGTATGTGTGTGTTTGTGTGTATGGTTTTATATATATATATATATATATACTAAGGAAACTAAAAATCATATCGGTTAGAATTATCTCCCTTTAGTGATATGTGTTCACAAACACAGATTAGAGTTAGGTCCCTTACTTGAGATGTACTCACTGAGGAAAGTAAAAATTATATCGATTAGACTTATTTCCCTTTAGTGATATGTGTTCACGAACACAGAATAGAGTTAGGCCCTTACGTGAGATGTACTCACTAAGGAATCTAAAAATAATATCGATTTTCCACAATACAGTTTGATACTTTATTTATTTGTTTACTTATTAATTTATTCTATCCTGTCTACAATACTTGTTGTTTTTATAATAAATTACTTTTTTATTTTGTCATTTGATAGAATGGGTTTTTAATTTCAGAATTTATTATTTCTTTTGTATTTTATTAATATTCTGATATTTATTTATTATTAAATTTTCTGGGAATTTTTAATTAATTGAATTTTGTTTCTTTTTGAATTTTATATGCTTTCAGTACCAGATGTTTATGTGTATGTGTGTGTGTGTGTTTGAGTGTGAGTATTTGTATGTGTGTTTATATGTATATGTATATATATATATATATATATACTAAGCAAACTAAAAATCATATCGATTAGACTTATCTCCCTTTAGTGATATGTGTTCACGAACACTCATTACAGTTATGTCCCTTAAGTAAGATGTACTCACTAAGCAAAGTAAAAATTATATAGATTAGACTAATCTCCCTTTAGTGATATGTATTCACAAACATGGATTAGAGTTAGGTCAATTATTTGAGATGTACTAACTAAGGAAAGTAAAAACTATATCGATTAGACTTATCTCCCTTTAGTGATATGTGTTCACGAACACAGATTAGAGTTAGGTCCCTTACGTGAGATGTACTCACTAAGGAATCTAAAAATTATATCGATTTTCCACAATATAGTTTGATACTTTATTTATTTGTTTACTTATTAATTTATTCTATCCCCTCTAATTTACTTGTTGTTTTTACCATAAATTATTTTATTATATCGATATATCGAAAATTATATCGATTTTCCACAATACAGTTTGATACTTTATTTGTTTACTTATTTATTTATTCTATCCTGTCTACTTTGCTTCTTGTTGTTGAAATAAAAAAACTAGTTGAAGTTTGCCAGTAGTAATTTTGCTTCACAGACATATTACAAAGTGTTCCAGCCAGAAGAGCTATAACTGCATTTTGACAAACTGAGTAAAACACAAAACAAAGTTTCACTTCTCCGCTGATGATCATACACTGACCTTGGGTTTTGAAATGTTACATTTCTAACTTGATAAACAACTCTTGTCATAAGAATATTTCCAGATTTTTTATTATTTAAAAAAAAAAAAAAAACATTTCTTTTTGTGTAATGGCAGTCATAAAGTGTATAAATGTTTGTGGAAATATTTTTAAAAAAAATACTTTTTTATGCTCATTCTTTCTGTTGGAAAAAATATACCTATTTCTCAAAGTTTGAATTTCTATTTTATCTAATAAGTGATTTTGTTTTAATTTATTTACTTGGAAGACTGGTGCCAAAAGAAAGGTTTATTAGTAGAAACTTTTTGTAGTTGCTGGATGATTTCTCTCATTGTGGCACAGAATAACAAAGTCTGACATTTTGTCAGGATTACTTTAAAAAAATTCTTCCAGTTGAGAACCAAAATTGTCTTCCAACAAACATTCAGCTTAGTCCAAAATCTGAATTAAAATTTGTAATTTTTAACAAATCTGGACTGAAATCTAAATTAAATTTTAAAACCCCACTGTACTGTAATGTATATGAGCTGATATATGTGTGTTTGTTTATTTGTCGGCAACATTCAGAGGGAATTACAAATTATATTTATCAAATCAATTTGGACTAAATGATATTTTTGATGTTAAAGAAAAGCAAAAAATATATATATAATCACTAAGAAACATAAAAAATAAAACATTAAAAATTATGTTTATTATAAAAATAAACAACTAAAATGTTCAAATTTTTGTTTTGTTTTTCTAGTTATGTATCTACAGGTAATAAAACATCATAAACAAATTTTCGAACTGAAGGGAATACAACTGAAACGTTGCTGGTACTACACCGAGGTGGGTATAAAAAATAATAGTAATACAACTGATACATTGCTGGTTCTACACCAAGGTAGCAAAACAACCAAAAAATGACTTACGGTTAATCGATAAAAACAATCTATACAGTGACGTCATATATCAGATCATACTGACAGTTACCACCAGACGCGTAAAAATTCATTCAGAAATACGATCGGAGCTGAAATTTCGTAAGTTTTCTTTCAGAATAGTATCTGTGTGGTTATGCAAGTACGTCATTCACTATTGAAACCACAGAGTTAAACGCAGTGAGATAAAAAGTCAAAAGGATGGATCAGTGGATGGATGTGGCTGTTTCCCATGGACATGTATTTTTAATTTATTTAATTTATTTTTAATTTATTTTTGTCTATTATATGCTTTTCTCACATGTCTGGGAATTTAACATCCATATACACACGCTTCTTGTCATCCTCATAGTACTAACCTTGTCAGATATGTTACAAATATTTTATCTAATCATTTGACTGCCTACCTTTTTCCAGTATAATTATTTCTGAATCTTTCTACATAGAACGACTTCATTGTCACGAATATGTTTCAGTACAGAAATTTTACAGTCTTGAATTATCCGGTGCACCCAGTTTAGGGGCGGATCCAAAAGGGAGCTATCACGTTATCTATATAATTTTCAGTCTAAAACGGTAGTGTCGCGTGTATAGCGCACCGTCCAGTATTGCCACGATATCGATATTAAAATTTACACAAACTACAGCCAGGCTTTCACTTCTACCAACAATTTCAGTGTTTTTAATTACATAGTGGCAATATATGCAAAAAATACGAGAGAAAAGAAAACTGACAGAGATTACAAAATCTAAAACGGAAAATTATTTTATAACAGTCGTTCTATTTTTCAGGTTTTTTTTTTTTTTTTTTTTTTTTTTTTTATCTTTTTCTCATTCGTTTGTAAAAAAGTAGAAGTATTTACTACAAATAGAAAAGATTACAAAATCTAAAACGGAACATTATTTTATAACAGTCGTTCTATTTTTCAGGTTTTTATTTTTTTTATTTTTTTTTTATCTTTTTCTCATTCGTTTGTAAAAAAGTAGAAGTATTTACTACAAATAGAAAAAAGTGTTCTACTTGTTACATTTAATATCATATCCAGTGGCAGAAACATTGCTTCTCGATGTCCTGCAGGTCCATGTCCATCCAGCATATGCTTGTTTAAACTACGACAAATTAACGTTTTCCTTATTACTGGTTATGTACACTGTAATTACATCTTATTAATGTGTTATATTTTAACATGTATTAATAGTACAACATTTTCCGTAATTAATGTCAAGATGAAAAATAAAGAAGTGGAACAAAAGATACATAGGCAATTCTGGCTTGTAAATCATGAAATGACTAAGACAAATGAAAGCTGCGATGGAAACTTAACCGAACAGGACAACTGTTCTATTATGCGGTTCTTCTCTTTCAAACATTAATATTTAATTCCAAACAGACAATATGTTATCGCATATTTACTACACTTAATTTAATTGTTCTGTGGATATAAGTAGTGAAACCGTTTTTTTATGAGTTTTAATTATTTTGTTAACACTGACACAGTCGGTTCAGTGCTTAGTTGGCTAAACACAAGGAGATCGCTTCACTACATGCTTCGCTATTTTCATAGTTGGTCCAGTCGCAGTAGTTATTTAGCCAGCTAGTTCATTACTTATCTTTAATAGTTGTTTTTTGTCGTTGTTCTTTTGTTTTTTTATTATCTATCTGTTTCACTATTTATGTAGTTATTAATCTTGCTGGTTCACTATTTCTCTAGTCATGTATCCCGCTTATTCATTATATCTCTAATATATATATATATTTTTTTTTTCTATTTTTTCTATTTTTTTTTTTTTTTTTATTTTTTTTTTTTATTATTTTTTTTTTCTGTCTAGATGCTAGATGCTTCACCCACTGACTGGTTTGTTCATTATTTCTCTAACTATTCATCTAACTATTTGGTTCAGTATCTTAATCCTTCCCAGGTTGGTTCATTATGTTAATCATTCCTTGGTTTCTCATTATGTTAATCATTCCCTGACTGGAACATTATCTTAATAATTCTGTGGCTGATTCATTATCTTAAACATTCTTTATCTGGTTCAATATATTAATAATTCCCCGGCTGGTTCCTTATCTTAATCATTCCTTGTCTAGTTCATTATATTAATTCCCTGGTTTCGTTCATTATATTAATAATTCCCCGGCTGGTTCCTTATCTTAATCATTCCTTGTCTAGTTCATTATATTAATTCCCTGGTTTCGTTCATTATATTAATAATTCCCTGGCTGGTTCATTATCTTAATCATTCCTTGTCTGGTTCATTATATTAATTTCCTGGTTTGGTTCATTATATTAATCATTCCCTGGCTGGTTCATTATCTTGATCATTCCTTATCTGGTTCATTATATTAATAATTCCCTGGTTTAGTTCATTATATTAATAATTCCTGTCTGGTTCATTATCTTAATCATTCATTCCTTATCTGGTTCATTATATTAATGATTCTCTGGTTGATTCATTATATTAATCATTCCCTGGCTGGTTTATTATCTTAATCATTCCTTGTCTGGTTCATTATATTAATTCCCTGGTTTGGTTCATTATATTAATAATTCCCTGTTTGATTCATTACCTTAATCATTGTTTATCTGGTCTGTCAACTTGTTAAGCGTTGGAATAATCTTGGAAGTGGATGTTGCACAGCTCCGGTATTGTCAAGTGTTTATAAATATTTTCTTACACCTCGAGCTACAGTCAACTAACTCCATCAAAAGTCTTTATATTAGATGTATTGGATGATTCATGGGCGTAAGCTGCCAATTGGATGAGTATGATTGTTCAGAATATATAATAATCAGATGAGAGAGGCTCTCAGAATACAAGTCTACATTTTTAAAACAATTGGTCTTTCCAGCTTCAGGTTAAACATTCCTGTTTAGCAACTGGTCATTCAGCTTAGCTGTTAAACATTCCTGGTTAGCGATTGGTCTTTCCAACTTCGTCTTAAACATTCCTGGTTAGTCTTTCCAGCTTTGCGATTAAGCATTCCTGATTAGCGTCTGGTATTTATTGCTTCACGTTAAACTTTCCTCGTTAGCGATTAGTTATTCCACCTTAGCGGCTAATCATTCCTGGTTAGCAAATTGTCATTCTGTCTTAGTGGAAGAGAGTCCGGTTGTGTTTCATTTAAAAAATGTGTTTATCCAGCCTCTTTTTTTCAGCAATCCTTGCAGTACAGTTAACTAATATAGGAAATTCTGCCTTGTAAATCACAAAATGACTAAGACAAACAAAAGCTGCAACGGTCATTCCATCTTTTCTATCCCCACCCTTAGTTTCAGCCACCCAAATCTACTCAAACCTCAAATAGCAAAATTACTCAGTAAATTACAGCAATGAGTAAAAACAGGAGTAAAAGCTGATTTCTAGCAAAATGTAAAAAATGAATTACGTACAGTTACGTCAACTAAAAACCTACGACAATTCCAGCAAAGAGTACAAACAAAATAACTAGTCTAAATTCAATAATTATATAAAAACAAAAGGCTTAAAATAAATCCGCTGATATAACGTATATAGATCTGTATCTGTGTGTGTGGGTTTGTTTTAATGTTATATGTACACGAAAGCTTATAAATTAATTTATAGGTTTACAAACTAAAGGTCAGTGTGTACAGTAATGGAACATAATTGTTATACAACAGACGACGGAGCCGTGTGTATTGCTGTGAATATCAACCGGCGACATGTGCCAAACCCTAGCTGTTTAATTTGGTTTGGGCAAAGCTTTAAACTCTAATGCATATTTTATCTCGATCTTTTATTTTGCCATTTGCTAGAATCGGATAAGGAAATATCCGTTAAACTTGGTTTCGACAGCTCTTCTTGATAATTCTGATATTTAATAAACCGTGCACTGTTAGTGTGGATCAGAGTAATATCATTAGCTGAGTCATATCCATAAGCTCTTAATGCATTTTTAGAACAATTGTTTGTTTTATTTTTTTTCTGATAATATGAGAGGACATTTGTTATGGAACTAATTGAAGAAACGATATTCACTGGTTTATCACAAACTCACCAGGTTCTACAGAGATTTTGCGTTTTCTACATATTATCACACTGGGTGACAATAAGATATCGACACAATTGTGTAGATGTTCTTCCTGTCCAGCTGTAACAATTTTTCTATGCAAACAATTTATATCTCTTGGAACTGCGCATCATTTTTAAAATAAATGATATCTTCCACTTTCATCCTTCCATGATGTCCGTCGCAATGAAGTCGTGTAGTTTTTTAATTAATAAACTTGTTATAAATTTAACCGCATCACTGAGACACTTTAAGACAAATGTTTAATTTTTATTTTCCACTAACTCAACAAACACATATGCAACTAAAACTAAACGCAGATGTATATAAGAAAGGCTAATGATTGCTGCTGTTGTTCTATCTGGTATTGTTGATGAGGTAATTATTTTTATTACTATCATCATCATCATCATCATCACCATATCATCGTCATTATGGAACTCTAACACTTTTATTTCCTTTCTTTCATTCTTTCCTGCCTTCTTTTCTTTCGTATTATGATTTCTTTATTATTTACTTATGATATATTTTTAATCAGTTAATACATCGTCATAGTTTATTTCAGGTTTTGTAATCGAATTTTCTTTCTTAATTTCTTAAAAGCAGTGAACGTATCACGCATAAGACAGGCCACTATAACCATACCAGTGAACACATCACGCATAAGGGAGGTGACTCTAAGTATACCAGTCAACACATCTCACATAAGGGAGGCCACTCTATCTCTACTACTGAACACATCTCCCATAGCAGAGACAACTCTAAATACACAAGTGAACACATCTCAAAATAGCAATGAACACATGTAACACAGGGGAGGCGACTCTAAATATAGCAGTGAACACATCTCGCATAACGGAGACAACTCTAAATATACCAGTGAACACATATCACATAGCGGAGGTGACTCTACATACCAGTGACCACCTCTCACATAGGGGAGGCGACTCTAAAGACCAGTGAACACATCTCACATAAGGGAGGCCACTCCAAATATACCAGTGAACACATCTCACATAGGGGAGGCGACTCAAAAGACCAGTGAACACATCTCACATAGGGGAGGCGATTCTAAATAACAGTGAACAACTTTCACATAGGGAAAGTAACTCTAAATATTTTTACTTCAGTCAGTCAGTATTCTCTGTTTTCTTTCTCAGTAATCAAATGAAGAAGTTCACTATGGAAATTCTTATCCTGATAATAAATGAAGTCCACATACGATTTTATATTTTATTATGAATAAAAGTTGAAAGAATGCTGCGTTTAAATAGTAGCACGCTTCGTTCTGTTATGTTAGTTCTTTTCTTTTTTTATTCATTTTTGTTCATTCTTCAAGCTGCTTCAATATTTTCTTTCTTTCTTTCTTTCTTTTCTTTCTATACTTCCTTCTTTCTTTTCTATCTTTCTTTCTTTCTTTTCTTTCTATCTTTTCCATCTTTTATTTCCTATCTTTCATTCCATCCTTCATTCTTTTTTCTACGTGTTACCATTTCTTTATTATTTATTTATGAAATACTTTAATGAGTTTAAACACTCTACTCTCACTGATTATTTAGTTGAGCTTTTGTATTCGAGTTTTCTATCTTATTTTCTTAATACCAGTGAACACAACTCACATAAGGGAGGCCACTCCAAATATACCAGTGAACACATCTCACATAGGGGAGGTGACTCTAAATACCAGTGAACACATCTCACATAGGGAAAGTAACTCTAAATATAGAAGTTAACACTTCTCGCATAAGGGAGGCGACTCTAAATATATAAGTGAACATATTTTGGATAAGCTTTTATTTTTTTTTTTTTTTCTTCAGTCAGTCAGTATTCTCTGTTTTCTTTCTCAGTAATCAAATGAAGAAATTCAATATGGAAATTCTTATCCTGTTAATCAATGCAGTCCACATACGATTTTATATTTTATTATGAATAAAAGTTGAAAGAATGCTGCGTTTATATAGTACCACGCTTCGTTCTGTTATGTTAGTTCTTTTTTTTTTTTATAAATTTTTGTTCATTCTTCAAGCTGCTTCAATATTTTATTTCTTTCTTTCTTTCTTTCCTTATTTCTTTTCTTTCTATCCTTCCTTCTTTCTTTTCTATCTTTCTTTCTTTCTTTTCTTTCTATCTTTTCCATCTTTTATTTCCTATCTTTCATTCCATCCTTCCTTCTTTTTTCTACGTGTTACCATTTCTTTATTATTTATTTATGAAATACTTTAATGAGTTTAAACACTCTACTCTCACTGATTATTTAGTTGAGCTTTTGTATTCGAGTTTTCTATCTTATTTTCTTAATACCAGTGAACACATCTCACATAAGGGAGGCCACTCCAAATATACCAGTGAACACATTTCACATAGGGGAGGCGACTCTAAATACCAGTGAACACATCTCATATAGGGAGGCGACTCTAAATATACCAGTGAACACCTCTCACATACGGAAAGTAACTCTAAATATAGAAGTGAACACTTCTCGCATAAGGGAGGCGACTCTAAATATATCAGTGAACATATTTCGCATAATCTTTTATTTTTATTTTTTTTCTTCAGTCAGTCAGTATTCTCTGTTTTCTTTGTCAGTAATGAAATGAAGAAATTCAGTATGGAAATTCTTATCCTGCTAATCAATGCAGTCCACATACGATTTTATATTTTATTATGAATAAAAGTTGAAAGAATGCTGCGTTTATATACTACCACGCTTCGTTCTGTTATGTTAGTTCTTTTCTTTTTTTATAAATTTTTGTTCATTCTTCAAGCTGCTTCAATATTTTCTTTCTTTCTTTCTTTCTTTCTTTCTTTCTTTCTTTTTTTTCTTTCTTTCTTTCTTTCTTTTTTCTTTCTTTCTTTTTTTCTTTCTTCCTTTTTCTTTTTTTATTTCCTTCTTTCATTAATCCTTCCTTAAAGAAATGTTACCATTTCTTTATTATTTATTTAGAAAACTTTTTTAAGGAAGGTTTAAATGAATCTGCTCTAACTGATTATATCCTTCCTTTTTTGTTCTCGAGTTTTACCATTTCTTTTTATTTATTTATGAAATACTTTAATGAGTTTAAACACTCTACTCTCACTGATTATTTAGTTGAGCTTTTGTATTCGAGTTTTCTATCTTATTTTCTTAATACCAGTGAACACATCTCACATAAGGGAGGCCACTCCAAATATACCAGTGAACACATCTCACATAGGGGAGGCGACTCTAAATACCAGTGAACACCTCTCACATAGGGAAAGTAACTCTAAATATAGAAGTGAACACTTCTCGCATAAGGGAGGCGACTCTAAATATATCAGTGAACATATTTCGCATAAGCTTTTTATTTTTATTTTTTTTCTTCAGTCAGTCAGTATTCTCTGTTTTCTTTCTCAGTAATCAAATGAAGAAATTCAGTATGGAAATTCTTATCCTGTTAATCAATGCAGTCCACATACGATTTTATATTTTATTATGAATAAAAGTTGAAAGAATGCTGCGAACGCTAAATGTTAGTTTTTTTTTTTTTTATAAATTTTTGTTCATTCTTCAAGCTGCTTCAATATTTCTTTCTTTCTTTCTTTCTTTTCTTTCTTTTTTTTTTTTCTTTTTCTTTTTTTCTTCTATCTTTCTTTCTTTTCTATCTTTCTTTTTCTTTCCTTTCTATATTTTCCATCTTTTATTTCCTATCTTTCATTCCATCCTTCCTTCTTTTTTCTACGTGTTACCATTTCTTTATTATTTATTTATGAAATACTTTAATGAGTTTAAACACTCTACTCTCACTGATTATTTAGTTGAGCTTTTGTATTCGAGTTTTCTATCTTATTTTCTTAATACCAGTGAACACATCTCACATAAGGGAGGCCACTCCAAATATACCAGTGAACACATCTCACATAGGGGAGGCGACTCTAAATACCAGTGAACACATCTCACATAAGGGAGGCAATTCTAAGTATACCAGTGAACACATCTCACATAGGGGAGGCGACTCTAAATACCAGTGAACACCTCTCACATAGGGAAAGTAACTCTAAATATAGAAGTGAACACTTCTCGCATAAGGGAGGCGACTCTAAATATATCAGTGAACATATTTCGCATAATCTTTTATTTTTTTTTTTTTTTTCTTCAGTCAGTCAGTATTCTCTGTTTTCTTTCTCAGTAATGAAATGAAGAAATTCAGTATGGAAATTCTTATCCTGCTAATCAATGCAGTCCACATACGATTTTATATTTTATTATGAATAAAAGTTGAAAGAATGCTGCGTTTAAATAGTAGCATGCTTCGTTCTGTTATGTTAGTTCTTTTCTTTTTTTATTCATTTTTGTTCATTCTTCAAGCTGCTTCAATATTTTCTTTCTTTCTTTCTTTCTTTCTTTTTTTCTTTCCTTCTTTCTTTTCTTTCTATCCTTCCTTCTTTCTTTTCTATCTTTCTTTCTTTCTTTCCTTTCTATCTTTTCCATCTTTTATTTCCTATCTTTCATTCCATCCTTCCTTCTTTTTTCTACGTGTTACCATTTCTTTATTATTTATTTATGAAATACTTTAATGAGTTTAAACACTCTGCTCTCACTGATTATTTAGTTGAGCTTTTGTATTCGAGTTTTCTATCTTATTTTCTTAATACCAGTGAACACATCTCACATAAGGGAGGCCACTCCAAATATACCAGTGAACACATCTCACATAGGGGAGGCGACTCTAAATACCAGTGAACACATCTCACATAAGGGAGGCAACTCTAAGTATACCAGTGAACACATCTCACATAGGGGAGGCGACTCTAAATACCAGTGAACACCTCTCACATAGGGAAAGTAACTCTAAATATAGAAGTGAACACTTCTCGCATAAGGGAGGCGACTCTAAATATATCAGTGAACATATTTCGCATAATCTTTTATTTATTATTTTTTTTTCTTCAGTCAGTCAGTATTCTCTGTTTTCTTTCTCAGTAATCAAATGAAGAAATTCAGTATGGAAATTCTTATCCTGCTAATCAATGCAGTCCACATACGATTTTATATTTTATTATGAATAAAAGTTGAAAGAATGCTGCGTTTAAATAGTACCACGCTTCGTTCTGTTATGTTAGTTCTTTTTTTTTTTTTATAAATTTTTGTTCATTCTTCAAGCTGCTTCAATATTTTCTTTCTTTCTTTCTTTCTTTCTTTCTTTTCTTTCTTTCTTTCTTTTCTTTTTTCTATCCTTCCTTCTTTCTTTTCTATCTTTCTTTCTTTCTTTCCTTTCTATCTTTTCCATCTTTTATTTCCTATCTTTCATTCCATCCTTCCTTCTTTTTTCTACGTGTTACCATTTCTTTATTATTTATTTATGAAATACTTTAATCAGTTTAAACACTCTGCTCTCACTGATTATTTAGTTGAGCTTTTGAATTCGAGTTTTCTATCTTATTTTGTTAATACCAGTCTTCACATTTTCTTCCAAATATACCAGTGAACACATCTCACATAGGGGAGGCGACTCTAAATACCAGTGAACACATCTCACATAAGGGAGGCAATTCTAAGTATACCAGTGAACACATCTCACATAGGGGAGGCGACTCTAAATACCAGTGAACACCTCTCACATAGGGAAAGTAACTCTAAATATAGAAGTGAACACTTCTCGCATAAGGGAGGCGACTCTAAATATATCAGTGAACATATTTCGCATAATCTTTTTTATTTTTTTTTTTTTTCTTCAGTCAGTCAGTATTCTCTGTTTTCTTTCTCAGTAATCAAATGAAGAAATTCAGTATGGAAATTCTTATCCTGCTAATCAATGCAGTCCACATACGATTTTATATTTTATTATGAATAAAAGTTGAAAGAATGCTGCGTTTAAATAGTAGCACGCTTCGTTCTGTTATGTTAGTTCTTTTCTTTTTTTATAAATTTTTGTTCATTCTTCAAGCTGCTTCAATATTTTTTCTTTCTTTCTTTCTTTCTTTCTTTCTTTACTTCTTTCTTTTCTTTTTCTTTCTTTCTTTCTTTCTTTTCTTTCTTTCCTTCTTTCTTTTCTATCTTTCTTCCTTTGTTTCCTTTCTATATTTTCCATCCTTTTATTTCCTATCTTTCATTCCATCCTTCCTTCTTTTTTCTACGTGTTACCATTTCTTTATTATTTATTTATGAAATACTTTAATCAGTTTAAACACTCTGCTCTCACTGATTATTTAGTTGAGCTTTTGCATTCGAGTTTTCTATCTTATTTTCTTAATACCAGTGAACACATCTCACATAAGGGAGGCCACTCCAAATATACCAGTGAACACATCTCACATAGGGGAGACGACTCTAAATACCAGTGAACACATCTCACATAAGGGAGGCAATTCTAAGTATACCAGTGAACACATCTCACATAGGGAAGGCGACTCTAAATACCAGTGAACACCTCTCACATAGGGAAAGTAACTCTAAATATAGAAGTGAACACTTCTCGCATAAGGGAGGCGACTCTAAATATATCAGTGAACATATTTCGCATAATCTTTTATTTTTTTTTTTTTTTCTTCAGTCAGTCAGTATTCTCTGTTTTCTTTCTCAGTAATGAAATGAAGAAATTCAGTATGGAAATTCTTATCCTGCTAATCAATGCAGTCCACATACGATTTTATATTTTATTATGAATAAAAGTTGAAAGAATGCTGCGTTTAAATAGTAGCACGCTTCGTTCTGTTATGTTAGTTCTTTTCTTTTTTTATAAATTTTTGTTCATTCTTCAAGCTGCTTCAATATTTTCTTTCTTTCTTTCTTTCTTTCTTTCTTTCTTTTTTTCTTTCCTTCTTTCTTTTCTTTCTATCCTTCCTTCTTTCTTTTCTATCTTTCTTTCTTTTTCCTTTCTATATTTTCCATCTTTTATTTCCTATCTTTCATTCCATCCTTCCTTCTTTTTTCTACGTGTTACCATTTCTTTATTATTTATTTATGAAATACTTTAATGAGTTTAAACACTCTGCTCTCACTGATTATTTAGTTGAGCTTTTGCATTCGAGTTTTCTATCTTATTTTCTTAATACCAGTGAACACATCTCACATAAGGGAGGCCACTCCAAATATACCAGTGAACACATCTCACATAGGGGAGGCGACTCTAAATACCAGTGAACACATCTCACATAAGGGAGGCAACTCTAAGTATACCAGTGAACACATCTCACATAGGGGAGGCGACTCTAAATACCAGTGAACACCTCTCACATAGGGAAAGTAACTCTAAATATAGAAGTGAACACTTCTCGCATAAGGGAGGCGACTCTAAATATATCAGTGAACATATTTCGCATAATCTTTTATTTTATTTTTTTTTTCTTCAGTCAGTCAGTATTCTCTGTTTTCTTTCTCAGTAATCAAATGAAGAAATTCAGTATGGAAATTCTTATCCTGCTAATCAATGCAGTCCACATACGATTTTATATTTTATTATGAATAAAAGTTGAAAGAATGCTGCGTTTAAATAGTACCACGCTTCGTTCTGTTATGTTAGTTCTTTTCTTTTTTTATAAATTTTTGTTCATTCTTCAAGCTGCTTCAATATTTTCTTTCTTTCTTTCTTTTCTTTCTTTCTTTACTGCTTTCTTTTCTTTCTATACTTCCTTCTTTCTTTTCTATCTTTCTTCCTTTGTTTCCTTTCTATATTTTCCATCTTTTATTTCCTATCTTTCATTCCATCCTTCCTTCTTTTTTCTACGTGTTACCATTTCTTTATTATTTATTTATGAAATACTTTAATGAGTTTAAACACTCTACTCTCACTGATTATTTAGTTGAGCTTTTGTATTCGAGTTTTCTATCTTATTTTCTTAATACCAGTGAACACATCTCACATAAGGGAGGCCACTCCAAATATACCAGTGAACACATCTCACATAGGGGAGACGACTCTAAATACCAGTGAACACATCTCACATAAGGGAGGCAACTCTAAGTATACCAGTGAACACATCTCACATAGGGGAGGCGACTCTAAATATCAGTGAACACCTCTCACATACGGAAAGTAACTCTAAATATAGAAGTGAACACTTCTCGCATAAGCGAGGCGACTCTAAATATATCAGTGAACATATTTCGCATAATCTTTTATTTATTATTTTTTCTTCTTCAGTCAGTCAGTATTCTCTGTTTCCTTTCTCAGTGATCAAATGAAGAAATTCAGTATGGAAATTCTTATCCTGCTAATCAGTGCAGTCCACATACGATTTTATATTTTATTATGAATAAAAGTTGAAAGAATGCTGCGTTTAAATAGTACCACGCTTCGTTCTGTTATGTTAGTTCTTTTCTTTTTTTATAAATTTTTGTTCATTCTTCAAGCTGCTTCAATATTTTCTTTCTTTCTTTCTTTCTTTCCTTCTTTGTTTTCTTTCTATACTGCCTTCTTTCTTTTCTATCTTTCTTTCTTTCTTTCCTTTCTATCTTTTCCATGTTTTATTTCCTATCTTTCATTCCATTCTTCCTTCTTTTTTCTACGTGTTACCATTTCTTTATTCTTTATTTATGAAATACTTTAATCAGTTTAAACACTCTGCTCTCACTGATTATTTAGTTGAGCTTTTGCATTCGAGTTTTCTATCTTATTTTCTTAATACCAGTGAACACATCTCACATAAGGGAGGCCACTCCAAATATACCAGTGAACACATCTCACATAGGGGAGACGACTCTAAATACCAGTGAACACATCTCACATAAGGGAGGCAACTCTAAGTATACCAGTGAACACATCTCACATAGGGGAGGCGACTCTAAATATCAGTGAACACCTCTCACATACGGAAAGTAACTCTAAATATAGAAGTGAACACTTCTCGCATAAGCGAGGCGACTCTAAATATATCAGTGAACATATTTCGCATAATCTTTTATTTATTATTTTTTCTTCTTCAGTCAGTCAGTATTCTCTGTTTCCTTTCTCAGTGATTAAATGAAGAAATTCAGTATGGAAATTCTTATCCTGCTAAGCAGTGCAGTCCACATACGATTTTATATTTTATTATGAATAAAAGTTGAAAGAATGCTGCGTTTAAATAGTACCACGCTTCGTTCTGTTATGTTAGTTCTTTTTTCAATTTTTTTATTTCATTTCACAAACATTAAAACAAATACATATTTAATTCCATCATTAATAGTGTTACCTTCATTACTATCATCATCATGATAATTCTTAATATTCTCTTTGATAATGATGATGATGACGTTGATGTCATCGTTGTAATTGCTCTGTTAACTGTATGATTGTCATCATCAATGTATTCTCACTATTACTATTTCATTTTTATTCTAAACATTTTACCACCATTAAAATTAATATATTTCATTTTATTTTAATACTTTTTCTACCATTTCGGTGATGTCCTTCGACTACACCATTCTTATCTAGAAGGTGCATATGTAGATTCTGCTCTTCTGTTTCCTCTTCTCATCCAGAAGGCATTTCTGTTTTCCATTTCGGTGATGTCCTTCGACTACACTATGCTTAAGCAGAAGGTGCATGTGTAGATTCTCCTCTTCGGTTTCGTCTTCTCATCCTGAGAAAACAAACCGTAGAAATGTCAGTATTTCCTTTAACTGACATAAAAACAAATACAAAATTAATTCCATCTTTACTAGTGTTACTCTCATTACTATCATTATCATAATAATTCTCATTATTCTCTTTGATAGTGACGATGATCACATTGATGTCATCATTGTTACTTCTCTTGTTAATAGCTGTATGATTCTCATCATCAGTATTATCACTATTACTATTTTCATTATTATTGTAAAAAAATGTACTCTTATTAAAATTAATTTATTTCATTTTATTTTAATAACTTTTTCTAAAGAAAATATTTTTATTTTTCACTTTTTACTAACATGTTCTTTACAAAATGTACAGGCATTTCTGTTTACCATTTCGGTGATGTCCTTTCACTACACCATTCTTAAGCAGAAGGTGCATGTGTAGATTCTCCTCTTCAGTTTCGTCTTCTCATCCTCAGAAAACAAACCGTAGAAATTTTATTATTTCATTCAACAAACTTTAAAACAAATACAAACTTAATTCCATCATCATTAGTGTTACCATCATTACTATCATCATCATGATAATTCTTACTAATCTCTTCAATCTGATGATGAAGATGACGTTGATGTCATCATTGTTATTGCTCTTGCGAACTTCATTATTGCCATCATCAGTATTATCACTATTACAATTTAGATTATTATTGTAAAAATTATTACTATTATTCAAATTAATTTATCTGACTTTATTTTAATTACTTTTTTTCAAGCAAATATTTTAATTTTTCAGTTTTTATAAACTTGTTCTTTACAAAATGTACAAGCATTTCTGTCTACCATTTCGTTGATGTCCTTCGCTTACACCATTCTTAAGCAGAAGGTGCATGTGCAGATTTTCCTGTCCTGTTTCTTCTTCTAATCCTGAAGGCATTTCTCTTTATCATTTCGGTGATGTCCTTCGCCTACACCATTCTTGAGCAGAAGGTGGATGTGTAGATTCTCCTCTTCGATTTACTCTTCTCATCCGGAGAAAACAAACCGTAGAAATGTCATTATTTCATTTAACAAATATAAAAACAAATACAAAAATAATTCCATGACTACTAGTATTACTCTTATTGTTTTAATCATTGTTCTTAAATTTGCTTCATTCATGATGATGATGATGTTAATTAATTTTTGATACTATCATTATCAATATTATCACTATCAATATTATCACTATTATTTTTTTACTAATATTATTACTATTCATTTCTTTCATTTTATTTATTTTTTTTTCAAGCAAATATTTTTTTCCATTTTTTTTTAATTAAAATTTTTTCAAATTTTTCCAATTTTTATTAATTTGTTCTTTACAAAATGTACAGACATTTCTGTTTACCATTTCGGTGATGTCCTTCGACTACACCATTCTTAAGCAGAAGGTGCATGTGTAGATTCTTCTCTTCAGCTTCCTCTCTTCATCATCCTGAGAAAACAAGCCGTAAAAAATGTCTATATTTCATTTCACAAACATTAAAACAAATACATATTTAATTCCATCATTAATAGTGTTAC